>OX421975.1:88890314-89135314 GCA_949128135.1 Parasteatoda lunata
TATATATAAACTTCTAAAATTAAAAATATATTGCATTGTTTCACCTGGATATCATAAATTTGCCCTAGGAGAGGTTCCCTTCAAAGATGCATTAACTAACGCTCTGAGGTCACAAGGTTAAACTTTCCGCATGAGACATCACTTGAAGGCAAAATTAATTGCATATAACAAATTAAAAATAGTTTCTGAGTAGGGCGAATTGGAAGTTATTCATCTTATTGTTTATGATGCATTGATCTTTGACTTTGAATAAATATCTGACTTAATTTTCCTGATTCAATCTCCCGATTTTCATAAAAATTAAGAGATTTGAAAGGTTGATTTATACACCTAGATATACAACACATATTCGATGGATTAAAAATTTCGTTTAACGTTCTGCTGATTCGAAGTGCATTAATCCACAATTCTTCTGTCAGAAGACCAATCCAAAAAAAATCCTACAATGCTTTATATTTAAATTTGTCAAGCAGATTATATGGATTTTAAATTTGTATACGCCGACCAGGTGACCGAGTGATTAGCGTGCCCGACTGCGGAGCCGATGGTTACGGGTTCGAATCTCGCTGAGGACATTGATGTTTCTTTCTCTCTCTATTCTATATCCTTTCTTCTGTGTGAATGTAACCCGCCCTATAAACAGGTTTGTGGTTGTGTAACATGGGCGCCGCTGCTCTACCGCTGTGGCTTAGCCATAGGTGCCCACTGGGTAACAAGAGAGTAGCAATTCTGGCATTTCTGTGGCCAATGGGGAACTTGCCCCAAGTGCCCGCCATTAAAAAATTTTTTTTTAATACAGAACTCTTTTCATAAATGGTAATAACTTATAGTCACCTCCCAGCAAACCACTATATTTATTAAAAAAAAAAAAAAAAAAAAAAAAAAAAACAGCGAGCTTAAAGTTTAAATTACTTGGCACCTTGGTGAACTTCGGAAATATCTATTTTCTTTATCTACTTTATAACATATTAAATTATATTAGAACTAGATCTAATAAGCTTTGTAAAAATCTATTCTAACCAAACATAAATCAATGCAGGTCATCACAGGCTAAATTAAATCTGCAATGATCTTAGTTAAACAAAATGAGTGTACCCATAATCTAATATTTGAAATCGGGGACATTTTCCTATTGTAATATGTTAAGCTAGCTACAATACCTAAAACACTATATGGTTTTCCAAACTTGTAAAAAAATTTTTTTAAAAATATGTAGACATAACCTGGGAGTTGCTATGAGTTTGTCCTCTTTCATTATTCTCTGAATCTCACAAGGGTTACTGCCCAGAAGTTGCCAAGACTTGATTATTTTGGCATAGATCAAGATTCGGAAATAATTCAGAAGTATCACAAAAATTACTATCAAAAGATTCGATATTCAAGGGTCAGTCCAGGCGGAATTTACTACCGTTTAACGGTACCTTCACAAATTAAATTTTAGGTAAAATGGTAATTTCGCAAATTCAACAATAGTTACAAAAAATACTTTTTCTTAAAATTTTCTTTTTTTATCCCTTAAGAAAGAATAAATCTATATTTTTACTATGTTTTTGTGTTTATTTTTTAATATAATTTTTAGTTTTCCACAAATTATGTCTAAATTTTCACAAAATAGGTATCTTTCAGAAAAACCTAGACAGACCCCTGATATTTATCAATGGTCCATTTGTCAGGAACCATTAAAATTTGACTCAGACCACAAAAAGTTATTAGAAGTCCCAGACCAGCAATCGATGTAAAGGGACTGCATACTGCTTTGCTTTCTGATTAGGTGTTTTATTGTCAATAAAAATCATACTTCATCATGATTCTAAACGTCACCCATTTTTCGTATTAAGAGTGAAGTTTATTCACTCACAATAAAAAGATAGGTAAGTGAATTTTCACTTAAATTCACTTATTTAACAAAGAAAATTAGAGGATGTAGACATACTACGAAACAGTGACAAAATTTTTGTAATTTCTATCTCTGTATAGTGTCACAAGTGACGGAAAATATTGAGTGATCATTCTACAACTGATCAGGGGATATTTTGGAATCATGATTTGTCACGTCAACTATAATTGCCAAGGGGCCAAATAGATTTTAAACTTGCAAATTTTATTTTTTTTAAAAAATATGTAGATATTTGCCCGGGGGTAGCTACGAGTTACATCTTTCGAGTTAGTCCCTTTCTGTAAGTTTTTTTTTAAATGTTTCTCGCAGGCCACTGCCTGGAAATCGCCAAGACTTGCCGCTGATCACGATACGGAAATCTCCCCTAGCTGCGTCCTTGATAAAAAGATTTTTACTTGTTTTAAATATTTAAGAGACAGCATAGGTACCAAATTAAAACTTTAAAAAAACAAATTATTATGGTGATTAATACCGAAATATTTAAGTTCAGTAAAATCAAGAGATTGGATACTGAAAAAAAAAAAAGGTTGAAAATTATGCTCATTCCTAGCTTATTTTTAACATGTTCAAAAATATGAGAAGAGATAAATAACAATTCATAGCATGCTTTATTAATATAGAACTTTCAATCAAGATTTAATTTTTAATGCATTACTCGTAAGTTAACATAATCCATAAAGTAAATTTATATTAAGTGCAATCATTAAATTAGAAAATCTTTATTTTAGAAATGTCAACAATCTCACTAAAATTGAAATGATATTTAAATCTTTGATGCATAAATGATACGAGTCATTTTAATAAAGAATATTCAGTTGTTTAAACTTTTAATTTTACTCGCTTAATTATTAGAAGTAACGATTAAATATATTTTTATAATGAAGGGTTAAAACATTGCAGAGTCAAGGTTAAAAGTCATCATGATGCGTTATATTACAAAAATAATTATTTGCATTTAAAAAAAAAACATATTGTGCCCTCATTCGTTAAAGGATTTAAAATGAAGCGTAGCGGAAGGGTTAATTAGAAAATATTTCTAAAACTAGGCTTAACAGATGCCGTCATCTGCGAGGCGTTCTGTTTGTTGTCAAAACGCAGCCTACAATCTGTGCGCGCAAAATCACAGTAAACTATATGCTGACGACATCGCAGGGCGATTACATAGCTGAAAGCATATAAAATAGCTAATACATCAAAAAATAATATGAAATAGCAGAAATCTAAAGCACACATGCATACAAACATAAAAAAAAGATTGATAAATGCATTTTAAATATTACAACGCAAGAAAGACGCCATTTTGATTATGCACTAACCTCTTTCGGGAGGAAAACTTGTAAGTTGTTCCTCTTCCCTGCTAGCTTGTGTAATAATGGACGTACTGTCCATTTAGCCTCCCTTTCTAGAAGCCGTTTCGATGGATTTATATCCAAACAGCTTCAATTAAAACACTATAAAACAACGAAAAATTATCCTAGATGCTAGCAATGGCGCTCACATCATGATAACTTCAATTTTAATTAAAGCTCTAATGCGCATGCGCGCGGAGAAACGAAACCCTCCATGTGACCCTTCTCCGGCAAAAGGAAAAGCAGAAAAAACGATACCATCAAAATCAGATCATTACAAGTGACAAATTGTGGGGAATTTAATTTAGTGAGCATTTTTTTCCCATAAATGAAATACAGAATTAAAAATGTGCAAAGGGTTAGAAAATATATACCCCAACTAACGACTAGTCAAAAATTGCTACAGTTTTTTCTCCTATCTGTAAAATCTGAATTCCTGTTCTTACTGTTGATGGGATAAAAAAAGAGAGAACGAGAAAAAATATTCTAATTTATTTCAAACTGATTAAATTATCACCAATTTGTCTCAAAATCTGAAATTGTTTGAAAATCGAAATGAAACATTTATCATGAGAAATATAAATTTTTAATGCTACATATACAATATTTTTATAAATTGATTTCAAGATTTTATAAGATTCTTTTAGAAGAATTTTTAATAAAAAATATGTATATAAAGTATGTGTAAAGTATATGTATATGTATGTAAAGCTTTTTTTGTAAAACTATATTTTAAGTGAGGGATATATAACAGCATGAAATCGGTATTTAATCTTGGAATTTCTAAATAATAAAATTTTTGTTCTGAAGGATAATCTTAAAAATAATTAGAAACAAGAGTAAATTTTATCTATCTAGAACTTCAAAAGGTTATCTTTGCTAATCTTCATAAAAAGCTTTAAAAATAAGTCGTACCAATTTCATAAAAGTTAAAAATAAATAAATAAAAAGTAAAGGGAAAAAACCATATTTAAAAAAAAATATTTAACCGATTTTAATGAATTAAATTATAATTAATTCATTAACTAGTTAAAAGTTTGTTAAATTGTAAGTTAAAATTTTTTTTACATCTGCTAAATCAGTGCAATTTTTAATTTGTTTTAACAAATTTGTTTTGCTGAAACAAATTAAAAAATTATACTGTTGCAGCAGCTGTAAAAATCTAACTTACAACACTAAAAATTTTTGAAACCTATAACTATGAAATTAAATAATGAAAAATACTACTTTAATAATTAGTTTTTTTTTTTTTTTTTTTTTTTTTTTTTTTTTTTTTTGCATTAACGCCTTTTATGAAACCGCTCTTCTGGTAAAATTTTTATTACCACATTAAATCTCAAGAAACTGAAGCGGTGAGATATTACTCAATTAAAAACTTCATTCGCTTCAAAAATATACAAAATCATAACAGTCGACTTGTTTCAACAAATTTTTACATCTGCTGAATCAGTGAAATTTTGATTTGCTTTAACCAATTTTGTCTGGTTTGTTACTCTTTCTAATTAAAATTAAGTAAAAAGTAAAGCGGAAAAAAAAACATATTTTAAAATTTTTTTTAACCAATTTTGTTAAATTAAAGTAAAATTAATTTATTAATTAACTAAAAGGTTTTTGAATTGAAAGTTAAACAAATTTTTACATCTGCTAAATCAGTGCAGTTTTTAATTTGTTTCAACAAATTTGTTTTCCTGAAACAAATTAAAAAATTACATTGTTGCAGCAGCTGTAAAAATCTAACTTACAATTCTAAAAATTTTTGAAACCTATAACTAGGAAATTAAATAATGAAAAATACTACTTTAATAATTAGTTTTTTTTTTTTTGCTTTAACGCCTTTTATGAAACTGCTCTCCTGGTAAAATTTTTATTACCACATTAAATGAATAATCTCAAGAAACTGAAGCGGAAAGATATTGCTCAATTAAGAACTTCATTCGCTTCAAAAATATACAAAATCATAACAGTCGACTTGGATATAACAGTCGACTTGGATATAACAGTCGACTTGTTTCAAGCGCTCAAGAACAGGCTCCCATTTTCTACGTGACTTGACAGACGTGAATGATAAGAAATAAAAGTAATTTGAAATATAAAACATAAAGTTTCCATCGAAAAAAAAAGAAAAAGAAAGGTGCGAAACTACAATTATGTCTCTAGTTTTACCTAGAGTGCCTACAATTTTGCACTCTAGTTTTACCATAAGATTTTCATTGCTGTTAAATTGTAATTACATTATCCATAATTCCATAATTCTCCTTCATATTACTCTGTTCATGAGTATCGTTAAATGAAAAATTTTTTGAACGCTAACGATATCAATTTCAACGCCTGTAACTCTCTAATATCTTTTTCAAGGACTTATTAAAACCTTTTCTGTTGTTTTGTTTGAAAATTTCCTAGCAGTTGTTGAAATTTTGAAAAAGTAGTTGTTGAATTATTTAACTTTCCCTTTGACATGCTCTAAATTTCGCACCATGTTACAGCAATAGAAATCTTTACTGTTAAATTTTTATCATTATTTATTATTATTATTATTATTCCCTTTGAAATGCTCCAAATTTCGCACCAAGTTATAGCAATAGAAATCTTTACTGT
This sequence comes from Parasteatoda lunata, assembly GCA_949128135.1. Classification (NCBI taxonomy): domain Eukaryota; kingdom Metazoa; phylum Arthropoda; class Arachnida; order Araneae; family Theridiidae; genus Parasteatoda; species Parasteatoda lunata. The sequence continues at coordinate 88,896,156 of OX421975.1, forward strand.
TAAATTTTTATCATTATTATTATTATTCCCTTTGAAATGCTCCAAATTTTGCACCAAGTTATAGCAATAGAAATCTTTACTGTTGAATTTTTATCATTATTATTTATTATTATTATTATTATTATTCCCTTTGAAATGCTCCAAATTTCGTACCAAGTTTTAACAATAGAATTTCTCTACCGTCAAATTGAAATTACATTATACTATTTTCATTATTTTTTTTTTCTTTTGAAGTGTTCCCAATTTCATCTCGAGTTTTAAAATCATAATTAAATTATCCATACTTCTGCTTCAGATTATAGACTAATTATGTGTATCGTTTAAAAAAAATTGATCTCGACCGATATCAATTTCAATATTTGAAACTCTCTAAAATATTTTTTAAAGACCATAAAATATTTTCTGTATTTTTGAGTTTCTAATTTTTCCCCTTGAAATGTTTTTAATTTCGTGTCAAGTCATATATTAATAGAAATCTTTTCTGTTAAATTTTTTTAAATTATTTTTTTCCCTTTTGAAATGCTCTAAATTTCGTACCAAGTTTTAATAGAATTTCTCAGCCATCAAATTGAAATTACATCATATTATTTTCATTACTTATTTATATTTTTTATTTTGAAATGTCCCCAATTTCATCTCGAGTTTTCACATTAGATTTTCTTTGCTGTTAAATTGTAATAACGTTATCAATAATTATTCTTCCCATTATGGACTGAGCATGCGTATTGTTTAAAAAAAATTTAATCACTGATTAGTTCCAATACTTGTAACACTCTAAAATTCTTTTTCAATGATCAATTAAAACATTTTCTGTAGTCTCGATTTTCTGGTTTTTCTGTTTGAAATGTTCTCAATTTCGTTTCAGGTTATAGCAATTAATATTATTTCCTTTAAAAATTTTTACTATTATTATATTTCCCTTTGAAATGCCTTAAATTTCATACCAATTTATAAGAATAAAATTTATCTACCGTCAAATTGAAACATCAATATATTATTTTCATTATTTATAAATATTTTTTCCTTTGAAATATTCCTTATTTCGCTCCAAGTCTTAACAATAAAATTTCTTTGCGTTAAATTTTTAATTATTTTTGATGATTTTCCTTATTTATCATTATTTTTTTTTCTTTTGAAATGTTCCCAATTTCATATCAAGTAATAACAATTGAATTCCTCTTTCGTTAAATTGTAATTATATTATATTATTATCATTATTCATCATTATATTTTTTTTTCATTATTTTTTCATTTAAATTTTTCAGATTTTGTACTAATAGTTATAACAATATAATTTTATTTGCTGTAAAATGGTAATAATAAATATTATATTTTTTACATTATTTATTATTTTTTTCCTTTTTCGAAATGTTCCCAATTTCATTCTAAGTTTTAAAATTATATTTTCTTTGCCTTTAAATTATAACTACATTAAATTCTTCTCATTATTTATTATTATTTTCCCTTTGAAATGTTCCCAGCTTCGTCCCAATATGTAATATTAAATTTTTTTGTTGTTAAATTGTAACTATACTATGGTATTTTTATTATTTATTACCATTTCTTTCTTTGAAATGTTCCAAATTCCTTACTCAGTTTTAACTCAGATTTTCTTTGCTTGTTATATTATATTTTTTAATCATTTATTGTTGTTGTTTTTCTTCCCTTGAAATTTGCCCAACTTCATATCAAATTTTATTTAGAAATTTTTAGCTAAATGGCAATTGCTTTATACTATTTTCCTTATTTATATATTTATTATTATTTTTTCTTCTGAAATTTTCCAAAATTTCTTACCGAGTATAACAGTATAAATTCTTTACTGTTAAATTGTAATTACATTACATTATTTTCATTATTTATTTACCGAGTAATGCCCACATCATAAGGATTATTCCACTTTTTACGCTTTAAAAGTTCTTTTTTTTTATAAATAAGAACAAAACATTATTTTTTTTTTTTTTTTTTTTTTTGTATTCTGACAAACAAAGTGTTTTTAATATATATATATTTTCCTTGAAATCAAATATTAATTAATTTGCAGGTATTAAGTGTGGTATTAAGTGGAATTCTCTATGAACATATTGTTATAAAAATGTATCATATAATGCGAAAATGCTATCGATAATTTAATGCGATGAGAGTACGAAGTTTAACCAATGACATGATTTCATGCTTGATTTCAGATACTCGTAATAACATAGATTAACGCAACTAAAATAAAGTTTGTAAAACCTACCGAAATATATATATATTTCTTTTTTTTAACTCTAATTTTTTTTTTTTTTTTTGAAAGAATGAGTTTTAAGTTTTGCTCGAACCACAAGTTATTTAAAAGGCTACTGCTATGCTGAAGACAATTCCCTGCTTTGAATACACACGAAAATAAATAAATAAAAAATATCAATAACTTAAGCTTTCCTACATTTTAAAATCTAAAACTATTTTGTATAAGAATTTGATTCAACATTTCTTTCACTTAACATGAAAATAAATCTTCCAAATGAATTAGAAATAAACTTTAAAATTAAGATTGATATGGTTAAAATGTATGAAAGAACAAATTTTTTTTGGAATTGTAACGCATCATTTTAATGAGTAATACCTGACATACACAACCCATTTTAGCACTTATATTACTGAACTGAAAAATATTAAAGATTCAGAATTAAAAAATTTCGCCAACTATTAACACTGTTTCAGTGGGTACCATTGAAATTTAACATTATAAAAAATATGTTTGATTAAACCCACATTGTGAAAAGTGCTTTTTTGAAAGTGCTTTTTTTTTTTTTTTTTTTTTTTTTTTTGCTTAAAAATAACTTAAATAGCACTCTTTGGAAAGTAATAAAATGTTTTCTAGGAGTTACGAGGGAATCTGAATGCATTAAGATTTAAAAAAAAAAAAAAAATGACTGTAATTGTCCATTGTTTTTGAATATCACATTCCAAGTTTAAATCCGTGGAAATTTATTTAAACTGATCAAGTTCAAAGTGGCTTTTTTTCCCTTGTGGCAATGAAACCTGGCGTGTTTTATTTCAACCGAAGATCAATCATGTAACAACGTCGGAGTTAGACGATTGATTTTAATTATTTATTTTATAACCGTCGTTGAACAGCAGACCCAATTTACTATTGTTTGATTGTAAAAAATATATTTAAAAAAAATGTCCGTTTGTTATTAAACAAAACTTAATAAAAAGCCAATTATTTTGTTTGAAATTTAACAAACGCTGTTAAGAAAACAAATAATCTTTTTAATATTCCTAATATCATGCTTCGATTGTTTTTACGGAATTATTTTGAGAAGATAAGCAATTAAACTTCTTCAGAATATACTTGATAATTATTTTTGTTTCTTATAATTATTATTTAATTTTTCTGGTAATTTTCCAATCTGATATTCTCTTAAAACATTTTTCTCTTGTATTTTCATGTCGCTTTTACTTATGGCTATTATTAAAATCTTTTCAATCATTTTATAGTCAAATCTTCTATTTGTTCTACAGTAACTTACATCTATCAAACCAATTCCGAGAATTTTTTTAAAAATATTTGAAGTAACGAAACTGATTTACGAATCTCAGAGACGAGGTATAATAGCGCTTTAATGAGAACAACACATCAGTAAAATCATCTGACTGTGGAGTACTTATCAAAAGAGGCAGACGATAAAAAAAAAACAACCAAATACATGTATGAGCTCGCGTTGAAAGAAAAAAAGAAGCCAATTCTTAAGTCAAGGAAAATTGAAGTCTAATAATATACGTTTGTTAAATCAATATTATTTCAACTTTTCGCTCACTTCCCTTTTTATCCAAACTACATAGATCAATGTTTTTAGATCTGCTATTTTAATTCGCCTTTAAGAAACAACACATTAGTTTAGTGCCGCTCAACTTGCATTAAAATCCCATCCAAATTCAATAAACTTTTAATTAATTAATGGATATGGATGTTAATTATTTAGTCAAAATAAAAATATCGTAATGCGATTTCTTACAACACTTGAAAACAGATTTCAAATTGAGCCTTTTGCAAATCAGACATCAAGTATGTAAATTTCTTTATTTTATAAAATTATGAAGTTACTTTATTTTATAAAAATAAAATATCTTATACTGCTTTTCTTACACAACACTATTTTAAAAAAAATAGAGAAAAAAATAAGAAAAAATGTCATTTTCGATTTCTGTGCCATATATCGATACGTTTATAAACTTTTTTTTTTATCAATTTACGAATTGATTCCATTTACTTATATACCCTTTCACTGATTCACCTATTAACTGATTCTCCCTTTTACTATTTCATTTATTCACTTTCTTATTTTCCCCATGTTCTTATTTTCTTTTAATCCTTTTTTCTTGCTCCGTATATAATAGACTAGATGCTCCGCAATGACTGCTCTTCATATGTATTTTAAAAATCCTTATTGAAAAAAGAAGTAGAAAAAGTTTGCTCATTCGGGACCACAAAGTGATATTCAAGCAAGGAATAGAACATATAAAACAACTTTTCCGAAATCTATCGAATCACTAGTGTTTATTTTTTCCTTGCTTAATTATAAATTTTCGACTTCTAATTTGCTCCTTTTTTTTTTTTTTTTTTTTTTTTTTTTTTTTTTTTTTTTTTTTACATCAAGGACTTTAAAAGGCATTGCCAAGGAGTCCATCATATTTCAAGGGTAATGATGATTAAGGAAAAATCCCATTCACAGTAATGGTTTCCATAGTGATGTGCGAACCAATATAATATTAACCAATCTATATATTTCAAAATTAAAAGTAAACAATCTTAATAGCCATACGTGTAATTAAAGGCTAAGTCAAAATTAATTCAAGCAAGATCCCTAAGCTCTTTGTCTTAGTAACACAGATTTTGTTCCTGATTTATTGTTTGAAATTTAAACTAGATAAATTTTGCTTTAGTTATTATTGCATTTTCATTCAAAAAATTTTTTTTAAATTCTATTTTAGATCCAGGTTACAAAAATTTTTTTTTCTCAGAGAGATATTACTTAGCAATAATACGAATTTTTTTTAATATTGCTACAGAATTTAAAATAGTAATTTTTTATCCAACCTTTTAATTACACTAGAGTAGCGGTTCATAAAAGAAGATCCGTGGAAACCTAGGGTTCCGTTGAAGGATTATGGGGGTTCTGAAAGTTAGAATTTATCTTAACCAGCAATAGTTATATTTATATCCTAAATACACAATGTATGTATCTAATATTGTGTTTGTTTATCTGAAATTTATGCAAAATGGCAATGGAAAGAAAGTAGCGACATTTAAAAAAATAAATATTGTTTTCTCAATATCATTATATTGAATAGGCCTAATGAAAAATTCAATATATATTTCTCATCGAGCTCTTCAATTCAAAATAAAATAACTTAATTTAAGAGTTGAGAATTATTATTAGAGAATTACTTTCTGATAATAATTCTCAAAAAAACTGTTATTTTTCTGGGAACCAAAATTTACATATTTTGTTCATTTTCAGAAAATGCATATATAAAAAAACAAATTCATAATATTTAATATTTCATCACTTTTAAATATTTTCAAAACAATAAATAGTCTATATCAGGGGGGGGGGCGAAACTTTTTGCACCAACGTGCCATTTTTTCTAAAAAATTGTTTAATGAAGGCATAGACGTACCGTCATATAACTTCGTGATTATTGGGAAAATAATAATACAAAATAGTATCAACTCACAACTCTTTATTTACAATAAAAAAAATACATTTTGCAATGTCTCAGTTATACGCGTAATTCAACTTAAAGTAACATCAGTGTGACTTCTGTTGTTGCAGATTAGATGACAAATAACTTATATAAGTTTGTAAGATGTTAGTTTAAGCAGGACTGTACATTTTTTTTTCGCTAGTCATTTATTGTTAGCTTGTTTTTATGGTAGTTAATTGTTTTTTTGTGTGCATTAATTGTTAACTTTCTTGTTAATAAGTGTTTTTCTTTTGTTTGTTTTTTTGAATTTTATTTTAACTGTTAATGTGCTTCATAGTGAACTTTGTGATCGGTGGCGTGCCTAAACCATAAATGACACGCGTGCTTTTGGTTCGCCATCCCTAGTCTATATTATATTCAATAATATAGACTATGAAATAATATAGATTATGATATTATATTAATATTTTTAAAACAATTAATAGTCTTTTTTTAACTTTTTATTTTTTTAAGCATCCACACAGTGGCCATTGAACTGCTTTCATTAGGGGTTCCGTCAAAAGAAGTTTGATTATTTAAGGTTCCATAGCAGAAAAAAAAAAAAAAAAAATTGGAAATCGCTGCACTAGAGGTATACGCAGTCTTTAGGATCGAACTGCAATCTAGTCACCCTTTATCCTTCCTCCCCGAAATTACATCACAGATTATATCATAAAAAGTGGTTTCATGCTTTATACAAACAAATGAAAACAAGATTGCATAATGAATAAATAATGGAATTATCATTAACAATATTATTTAGATTTTATTTTAGCATTAATGTAATTTGCAAAAATGTATGTATGGTAAAAAAGGTAAATACGGTTTTGAAAAAATAAACTTTAAAAAAATTTAATTTAAAATATGGAATTTTTTTTTTTAGAAGTCTCCATACCTTTCTCAGCATCGTTTATCAGAACTCTCAAACGTGCTGAAGTAATTCATTCAAGATTGCATCGTTCCCTCTTTCCACCTAGGTTTTTTCGACTTCAAAAATTTAATTGTTCTGAAATTAATTATGAATTTTAAATTGAGTAAGGCACTCAGATACGTAATGTTCTTCTTCACAAGTAAATGTAAGCAAAATAAGAGTTTTACAATAATTTTTCTAATTATATTCTGGATGTTAATTTTATTATTTTATTTTTAAATAAGAAAAAAAAAAAAAAGGTTGACAAAATCTCCATCGCCTCCCAAAAGATAGATAACTGTTTTTAGGGTGTTTTAAGAGAAGATACATTTTTCGCATAATGAGAAAGATGATTGAAAGATGATAGCATGGTTAAAAAAAAATTTATTACACAAACAATATAAGTACAATTAATGAAAATATTATTGAAGAAAGTAATTATTGAGTACAATGCTAAGTTTAATCATAAAATAAAAATCATAAAAAAATTATAATCATAAAAAATATAATCATAAATTTAATCATAAAAAAAATTAAAAAGCAGCGTTATTAGAGTAGTAAAAAAAAAAGGGGGGGGCATTAATTTGTGCCTGGTCTTGTACAAAATACATCTGGCTAATCTTACTTTCGAAAGGCGCAGTGGATTTTCGGAGGTAATCATACTGATGAAGTTTACTGTGGAAGTTATTCGTATGACATTTTTGTTAAAATTCTGACATAATCAAAATTATTTTCTTCTTTTTAATCTACTTGTAAGCAGATTTTTTAAAATTCTTTATTTATTTTATAACTTTTTTACTTGCTACCGTTAATTCCTTGCAGCTAAAAGTTGTTTTAAATTCCAATATGATTCTCTTCCACAATTTGGGGAGCAGTTGTATCTTGTGTAGGTACCAAGCACATAGCTCTAGTTGAAATATAATCACGCCAACTGGTCTGAAAGCGGTCGAATATTTAATATAATTTGACAATATTTTTGACGATAAATTCTTTATGCCGATAATCAATCTTAGTTGCAGCGATCAGGAAACGATTGAATTTTGCATTGTCATCCAGCAACAAACATCAGTTAAAATTTATTTAATTCTATAAAATTCGACTTTCCGATAAAATGGTACAAAAGGTAATTGACTTTTGCGACAATAATTGAAATTTGTATTGTCATCAGTCATGGAGCTTTGATAGACGTTTCACTACTCTATTTAGTCGAAAAATTATCGAAATTGCAATTGCAAGATTTAACCATCACATGTACAAAAAGAATTTTTTTTTTCGAAAAAAAAAAAAAAATACTGCAGCGATGATAAATACACAAATCTTTAAGAAAGCATTTTTACATAACTTACAATTTTAAGTCTTCTCCAATTTTTTTCTGAAAATTGAAACTTTGAAGCAACGTTGTTTTTTTTTCCTCCAACAAATCATTCATCAGAAAAAAATAAGATGAAAAAAAAAAATCATTAAATGTATTGTGCTGATAGTCAAAATTTTTTCCAAAAAATAACGTTTATAACTGATTGAGAATTTGCACTTTATTTAGGTTTGTATTAATTTCCTCATTAACCCCATTTCCTTAGAATAGAAATGTCTGAAAAAGAAATTGCTTTGATACAAGATACATAATTCACTTAACATTCTTCTCAGGAATTAACATTTCCAAAACAATTGAAAATTATGTCGAATCTAAGAAAACAAAGAACTTTTAGAAAAGAAGTCTACGATATATAAATAGATATTTCAAAAAATGCCGCATAATAACAATGAGACGCAAGCACCCAACGAAAATAAATAAATAAAATGAAAAGAAAAAAAAGACGAAACTTTAAGTGACCATTTCACCCCTTCGCTTACAATAAAGAGAGCATTTGTTGTAAATTGCTCTTTTGTATCTTATTTATCAAATCACATCTAATTTACTTGATTGTTTAATTGATTTTCTACTTACTCAAGGAGTTCAACATTATTACAATTTCTTGGGATAGAAATAGAAAGATTTTTTTTATTTTTTAATATTATTTTATTATACGCTTTTTAAATGACTTATGATTCACGTAAAGGGATAGACATTTTTAAAAATTTTTGTTAGGAAGAATAAAAAAGATATATTTTAATGTTGGACGTTTTTGTGCTATTTAATCTTTTGAGGTGCAATGCCTACTCTTAGTCACTAAAGCTTTAAGGTTTAACCATCTTTATGAAAAAAATATTGAAACATTTTAAAACTTATTGAAGCTCATTCTAAGGTTTATGAGTTTTTCCAAATCTGCTTGTTTAGGAATAGTTATAGTGATTTTCCATTTACTTGAAAGATTAAACATTTTTACAAGTGTTCGAAAAATGAAAATATATGCAAATTGAGCATTGTTATTCCTTTTAATATTGTTAGCTAATTTTTCTCTAACTGAGAGGTTTAACCTGCCAAGCCTTGAACTCCTGACTCTCCCATTGAATAACATTGGGGAAACCACTTTTTTTTCCCCAGAAAGTTTTAAACTAAAAGTTCATAAAAAGCCGGAACTTTCACTCAAAGAACTTAAAAAAAAGATAACATAAAACATTCAAAAACTTTTTTTGTGAAAGTAGAAATGTTTTAATGCCGCACGTTTTTGTACCTTTTAACATACTTGTAATTTTTTATCTTTTTATTTAAGGGGTCAAAGATTTTTGCAATATTTTGATGGAAGAAAAAGAATAAAATAATTGTGTGGAACGTTTTTGTGCCTTTGATGATGAAATATATATTTTTTAATTAATTTTCTACATAATTAAAGCATTCTTTCGTGTTAAAAATGAAATGTCTTGGGCAAGAACAAAAATAGGAAGAAGAAAAAAAAAAAAAAAAAACGAAATACCAGAAATTATATCTGAGGCAGAAACAAAAGAGAAAATGAGAAAGATTTGTAGAAACCAAGTCTGAGGCATAAACGAAAGAGAGAAGAATGATTCCTGACAAACTATGTCTGAGGCAGAAACAAAAGAACGAAATAGAACAATTCGATTAAAAATATCTGAGGCAGAAACAATCGAGGAAAGCAGAATGATTTGCAACCAAATATGTCTGAAGCAGAAAAAAAAAAAAAAAAAAAGCGAAATGGAATAATTTGATAAAAACTATTTGATGCTAAAACAAAAGAGGAAAAAAGAATGATTTGTTACAAAATATATCTGAGGTAGAAACAAGAGAATGAAGTAGAACAATTCGCTAAAATTTATCTGAGTCAGGAACGAAAAAAATCAAAAATCAAAAAAGAAAGAAGAATGATTCACTACAAAATATGTCTGAGACAGAAATAAAGGAATGATTCACTACAAAATATGTCTGAGACAGAAATAAAAGAATGATCTAGTACAATTCCCTAAAAACTATCTGAGGCAGAAAAAAAAAAGATAGAAAAAAAAAAGAAAGAAAGAACGAAGTAGAACAATTCGCTCAAAACTATGAGAAAAAGAGGGAATATGAATGATTGATTTGCTAAAAATTATATTTGAGGCAGAAAAAGAAGGAAGAAGAGTGATCTGCTAAAAACTGTCCGCTGAAATAAAAGATGGAGGAAGAAATATTTGCTATAAACAATGTCTGACTGAGAAATTTAAGAGAAATGAACAACAATTAAACAAAGAAAAATGTTACTAGCGAGGAAAAAATGAGCCAGTATTTAACTATAGAAGATTAATTTTTCTAATTATTTAAAATCGCGCAACAAGTGCGAGTAAAAAGAATGAATGGTTGATTTTTGTTCGCACGTTGCAGAATAGAAGTAGAGATGTTGATGATGGCAAGACTGAAATGATCCGTTACCCTTATTCCACAAAAATTAACATCTTTTATGGACTGTTCTATAAGAGGAATTATTATTATTATTTTATTTTGCTGGACTGTCAACTTCTTTATCAATTACAGGCCTTATTATTAACACCTTTTAACAGAATTGAAAGTTATAGATGTAGATGGAGGATGTATGCTAAAAAATAATATTCGAGATTTAGTTTTCACTGTTTTCCTCTATAATAAACGCTATTGGAGCTTCTCAAAGTTTGCGCGACAACTTCCCACCAAATCGCATCACTGGTAAGGGGTAGAAAATGAAGTTAGCGTACGGACATAAGACAAACCCTATGAAATATATCTATTATTAAACTAGGCCCTTGAGAACACTGACAATTCTAATTACATAACTGATGCAATAAAAAAGATATACAAACCAAACATCCATCTTAACTGGATAAAAGCGCACGTGGGAAATGAGGGTAACGAGGCGGCTGACCAATTCGCCAAAGCCGCATGTGATAAACCATATATCGATATTCATGAAATTCAAACGAAAGGGACAACTAGAAGGGAAATAACGAAACTACTGATTAACGAATGGCAGCGAAGATGGATGGGACAGTGAGGAAAAGGGTAGACATATCCATCAATTAATTCCAAGAGCTAACACTAACGAAATAATAGCAAAATTTTTTCTTAATCAATTTCTCACAAATCACGGGGCTCACGGAGAGCACAAGGCTAGATTTTTTGGCAAGGAAGCACTCTGTGACTCCTGCAATATTTTTGAAAATCTGGAACAAATTTTAATAAATTGCTGTAAATTTCAAGACCTTCGACAGAAAATTTTTCCTGAACATTTAAATTACACCCGACTTAAATTATTTCGGAAGCAGAAGAAAGTCAAACAGGGAATCATTAAAATAATGGAACGCCTTTTCCTTACAAGGGTACCTGACTAGATGGCGTCAACAAATGTGTGCTTTACAATTAACGAGCTCTACATTTCATGTAATGCATTAATTGTATCTCACTGTGAACAATTTTCTGTAAGCTAATAGCATTTTTATTATCATTATTTTTTTATATTTATTTACTTATTTATTTATTTTTATATTGTAAACTTCGCAAATACTGTATTTGTGTTCTTCCGAAATGATTTTCGAATTTTCGATTAATTTATTGTTCAAAATTTTGTCAAATTTTCTAACTATTCATGTTTTGAGTTTCCTCTTGTTTGTGGATTTTTCTTTACGACTGCTTTGCCGTATCTCTTCTTTTTGAAATTGTATCTGTTTTCATGGGCTTTGGACAAATTCTGGTTCTTTTCATCATCACAATATGCTTGTTTCCTTTTTTCAATGGTTTTTTTTTTTAATTTATGCCTTGCCTATTATGTTTGAACACTCAAACTCCTAAATTCTATTTTCTGAGTAACTACTATTGTTAATTTTAAGATTTCACTAAATTCTTTGAGGCCTTCTGCTGTTGCCATGGATCGCCACCAAACCTACCTTTTGCATCCTCTTTTTCTTCGGCTGAGAGGTCACATACGCGCACTTGGAGCCTACAGTATTCTCCGGATGGCCCCTGACGGGGGCGGGACGGTGTTAAGCTTTGATCCATTATTAAACTTACAACTCAATTTGTTGTCGTTATTCGTAGTTTTAAATGCCCTGCTTGCAATGTGTACTTTAAAATTTTTCTCCTCTTTTCAATCATTGTGATAAATATTTTGTCTATAGTAAAATAAGTCTAAAGAATTCCTGTATGACATAATTTGTTTACATGTAGCTAAAGTCTTTTTAAATCAAAATAATTTCTGGTTTTGAGAACAGGCTGATAATAATTTTTAATATAAAATGATTCAGTTATACGATGCTCCCTTCTTTCTATTTTCATATCTCAATCTTCATTGGAGCAATTATTTCGTCCTTATTACACAAAAACAGTTATGGTTCATCGCGCACTATTCATTTTTCCGAATATCCTTGACCCACTCACTCCCTTCTTGTTGCTGACATTGTATACTAATTCGTTGCAAAAAGAAAAAAGAAAAGAAAAAACTAAGAAATATCATCTTATTAATGCTCTCCAGTGGTTCCTTCACAAATACACTGCGCTGCTAATGATAGGATCAAATATCGTTTTATAAATTTTGATTGGCTGCGACACCTGAAAGTTGAAGGCGATAAATAGACAATAAAGTTTCTTAAATATAGTGACATACAAAAATAGACCTTTTAATGTAGAGTCATTCTTTTTAAGGCTTTGCATTATTCAGTAAGTAGTATATTAGTATTTAACGAGCAGGCAACATATTACGTTTCTTAAATTCTGTCCCATACGCTGATTCACGTATTGTAACGTTTTTGTTAACATTGTGCTTTACTGCGTAATTTTTTCCCCCTTCCTTTTTCTGTGTGCGAACATTTGTTTTGTTTAGTTTTTTAGGTACTCAATTATCATGCGCATTTTTCTAATTATTTTTTGATTTTGATTTTTTACGAAGAAAATTAACCTTAAATCCCGCCCCCTGGCGACACTGACGGCGCCCTCAACTAAATTTTGGAAAAGGAATTTTTTTAAATTTTTGTTTTAATCCTTGAATTGTCTTTCTGGTGTAGTTATAACGCTGAAGAGAAATGCTTTTTTTTATATTTTAAATTACAAGATTTTAATTAGAGAATTAAAAAATCTATATCAAGCCTAAATGTTGATTTGGGAAACATGGGAACAAGATGAATTGCAATTAATGCATTTAAGGTTAAAAAAGAAAACCGTTGGTTTAATTAGTGAGAATATCATATCAAATATTCTAGAATTACTATTTATTATAGGTAATAATTTTAATGAGCATAATCTTTTATGACTTACAAATATAAACATTTTTATACAACAAACAATTTTTTTCGCGCTTTAGCAGTCGCTAACAATAGACTCTTCGAAGCCAGTTGTTTTTGTTGTTTCATTTCCGATATACACCGAAGAGCCATTACATTACGACCACCCTCCATCTATAACAATGGGCTCGCCCAGGTTTTCATGGTTTCTCTCCCAGGAACAATGTTTTCATGGGGCACATTAGGACCCATAATCCTCATAGAACAATCCCTGACGTCTGTAAGCTACTTGACCAGGCTCACCCATTAATAGCAACAGTTTTTCCTGCGGGGGATGGTGTTTACCAACAGGATAATGCACCATGTCATAAGGGTCGAATCGTCATAGATTGGTTCGAGGAACATTCCAGTGACTTTTAAGTCATGTCTTGGCCCCCAAATTCACCTGACCTTAACTCAATAGAGCATTTGTGGTCCTACTTGGAAAACCAAATTCGTGCTGCCATGCTACCCCCTTGCAACGTGAGGGAATTGCAGGACCAGTTGGTGAGCGCTTGGTACCAGGTATCTCAGACTACCTATCAGCAACTTGTGGAACTAATGCCACGGCGGGTGCTAACAGTTTTGAGGGCTAAAGGTGGCCCTACATGTTATTAGCAGGGTGGTCATAATGTAATGGCTCTTCGGTGTACATTATTGTTGTAATTTGCATTCAATATGTCGCCACTTGGTTGAAAATTATTTTGAAAAGGAAAAAAATTTGTGGTCGGCTAACGTAAAACCAATTCATAGGTTTATAAATATTTGTATGCATTTATAAACTCGTTCATTCACCCGACTATTCACTAAAATGTCCTTCATTGATTCGTCCTTAAATAAATTCACCGCTTTTTATTGCTGTTTCGTATTAATTCACCAATTCACTGATCCGTCGATTGGTATCCTTTCATTCCTCATTCGTACTTTATTCACGTACTATACCTAAAATTTTTCATGATGACCTCGTGATTTCCTGATAATGTACCTAAAATTTTTCATGATGACCTCGTGATTTCCTGATAATGTGCCTAAAATTTTTCATGATGACCTCGTGATTTCCTGATAATGTACCTAAAATTTTTCATGATGACCTCGTGATTTCCTGATAATGTGCCTAAAATTTTTCATGATGACCTCGTAATTTCCTGATAATGTACCTAAAATTTTTCATGATGAACTCGTGATTTCCTAATAATGTACCTAAAATTTTCATGATGACCTCGTGATTACCTGATAATGTGCCTAAAATTTTTCATGATGACCTCGTGATTTCCTGATAATGTGCCTAAAATTTTTCATGATGACCTCGTGATTTCCTGATAATGTGCCTAAAATTTTTCATGATGAGCTCGTGATTTCCTGATAATGTACCTAAAATTTTTCATTATGACCTCGTGATTTCCTGATAAAGTACTTAAAATTTTTCATGATGACCTCGTGATTTCCTGATAATGTACCTAAAATTTTTCATGATGACCTCGTGATTTCCTGATAATGTACCTAAAATTTTTCATGATGACCTCGTGATTTCCTGATAATGTACCCAAAATTTTTCATGATGACCTCGTGATTTCCTGATAATGTGCCTAAAATTTTTCATGATGACCTCGTGATTTCCTGATAATGTACCTAAAATTTTTCATGATGACCTCGTGATTTCCTGATAATGTGCCTAAAATTTTTCATGATGACCTCGTGATTTCCTGATAATGTACCTAAAATTTTTCATGATGACCTCGTGATTTCCTGATAATGTACCTAAAATTTTTCATTATGACCTCGTGATTTCCTGATAATGTACCTAAAATTTTTCATGATGATCTCGTGATTTCCTGATAATGTACTTAAAATTTTTCATGATGACCTCGTGATTTCCTGATAATGTACCTAAAATATTTCATCATGAAGCAATAACCATACTTATAATAAATTGTTTATGAAATATACTATTTTAAAAAGGACCACGTATAAAACCCATTATTAAAAGAGCGGACGGTCATCATATTAATATTAAATGACTATTAGTATTAACTTTTGGGAAAGATTAGATATTCTCTATTCAGACTAATATTGGTACATAAAACTAAATATAAAAATAAGTAAATAAATAAAAACTTAGTTGCAACGCTAAATACAACAATAAAAAACGTTTAGATATAAATCAGGTGAATTAAGAAGTAATGAAACCCACTACAAGTAAATATTTTTAGAGAAAAAAAGTCTTACTTCAGATTTCCAGAAAAGTCTTTCAATAAATAATTAAAATATATATCAAAGAACAAAATACGCAAAATATTGCAAAAGTGTAAATATGTTTCTTGTTGACTCAAAATTTTCTAAGATCTCGGTAATTATTTAATTATCCTGAAAAGTAACCTACTGGTCTTGTTTATAAATAGTCCCAATTTCTCAATTAATCCGTCGAGATATGGATGAAAAACTTAAAATTAAATTAAATTTTGAGACGAAATAGAAGTATGTTCTACATTAAGTATTAAGATTTGTATCATCAATTCAACTCATTTTAGGCACATTATTCAATCATTGTATTAAGATTTGTATCATTTGCCCTCCCCTATCTCCAGCCCTATATTCAAATGAGTAATTGCTAAATTATTTACAAATGTATAATAACACCCGCGTACATATTTTATTTAAAGAAATTTTTTTTTCTGTTAAATAATAGTAACTTATTGGATCGGAGGAAGGGTAAATGATACAAGTAAAATAATTCATTTGATAAAACTGAATAATTTTTTAATTCGAATAAGTAATCGATAAAATTTTATCATTACATCTATCACCATTGCAGGACATTATATAATCATCTGTTATTAACATTCAAAAAGTGAAAGCAAGTGAGGCGTTAGTTTTATTATGCGCGTACATTTGTTTTGTTTATCAGGCATTATACCCTAATATCAGACATTATACCCTAATATCATGAGCATTTTTCTTACTAATTATTTTTTAATTTTGGTATTTTAATAATAAAAAATTAGCCTAAGATTTCTAATTATATAAATGTGCAATTAAGGAATTTTTTTCAAATGTATAATTACACCCGCATGCATATTTCATTTAAAAGGAAATTTTTTTTTGGTAACTACGAGTAACAAATTCGATTGTAGTAATTATTTGAAAGGAATTTTATCATTGCATATATCATCATTGCTCTACTGGTTATAATTATTTCTGATATTGCCATTCAAAAAGTGATGACAATTTAGATATACAAGATGCCCTGTGATAACCGCACTTAATATATATTTTTAGAGTTCGTAGTATAATTAAAGTTAATAAAGTATGTTCATAAAAAGGTACAAATTGATATTTAAGCAAGAAAAAAAAGCTATTACTAAATTTTATTGAATAGCTACTAAATTTTATTGAATCAGGAAATTGTGTGAAAAAAGCAGGATGAAAAACATGAAAACCAGTTTCAATTTCCTGGTGAAACTAGGAGGTATTCCTAAGAGTCGCTTTTCCTGTTTGATTTTTCCGGCAATCAAACAGGTATTGTTGTATTTAATTCTATTTTAATCACTATTGATTCGATAGTTTTTCCTCGGAAGAAGAAAACGCGGGAATTATATATATACTAATATAATATACTTTTTTATAATTTTTTCGTTAATCCTAAAAAATTATCAATTTTTTAAAAAAAATCCATGAGCACTATAAACTAAATTTAAAAATAGGTCTTTGATAGTCAAATAAATTCTAAAACATTTAACAAAATTAATAAGGATGGAAGAACATAAATTCACGTACCCAGATTAAAAAACACAGTTTCATGGAAAACTTTGTGTTTACAATTTTACATAATGTATATCTTTTTTCCTACAGATAAGGCTATAAAATCCTGTTATTTTTCCCCCCCCCCCTTTTATTTTGATTACAGCACAAAAGGTTTTGTCGCCGAATTTCTCGCTTTATGTTTTTTTTTTTTTTTTTTTTTTTTTTTCAAAAGATAGTTTAAAGATCTTTTACATCTTTCTCATGAAAACTTTTAGCTGTAAACTTCCACTTTTTGTTGTTTTTACTTAAGAAAAGGTCATAACTATCCCAAATTTCTCATTAATCGGCCAAAAAACTAAGCTATCTTTAGTTTCAAGAGGTTAATATCTTTTTAAATAAAAGATTCGATTACTCTCACTGATAACAAATATCTCTAAAAATAATCAGCTAGTTACTTGCTTAAGAGTGTTACAAAATGGCGACGTGATAAAATAATCCCTTGCCGATCAGCAGATATAACTTATAGATCAGAACGCTACTTTTCTTGAATCAAAATCAAGCTTTCAATTCATTTACAATCGGAAAAAAATACGTATATATCATTCCACTTAAAGAATGATAACGCTACTGTGTTACGGAACAATAAATTTTCCTTCATTCGAGCTACCTTAGCGTGAAGATTTTAGAATTTCTTTTTCACCCAAGAATTTTTCTTTTTTTGATATCCAACGAAGGGTAAAAATGTGCTGCATAGCTTTACGCCAACGATGCAGGACTCAGCTATAATCTTCGCACTTATCACTACTCTGTTGGCAAAATTCTTCTAAAATGCAAACAAGGAAATGATGGCTAAAATCGTTCTTTTTCTGAATTTTATTGTCCTAAACGAAGTGAAAGTAGAAGTAAAGGAGAGTTATCGTTTGGCGTTAGCTGTCAGCGATATGGGATCAGTGGAGCATATAATATTGTCTTCACCGTAAGAAAAAAATTACATAAAATATACTTCAGGTTTTTCACCGATGTCGTAATGCACAAATAAACTTGAACTTGAACGCTATGCATAAGGGCAATAGAATATTATTCCATTCCTCGTTTATATTGAAATAAAACACGTCTTCCAACTTATGAATACTTTTATTAATTTATAAAGCTTTAAGAGATATATTAGTGGCTTTCACAAAATCTAACGCCAAAGTAATAAGAAAGGAGCAAAAATATGATAAAGCTGAAGAATAGTTTAAAAATATTAATTAAAAAATTATCGTCCAAACTATATTTTATTTAGAGGGTTTATTTTGAATGAATGACAAGCGTTATTTGTGCAAGGTTTTAGAACTTTTTTTAATCAATCTGTTTTAAACCAATTTATATATTTTAGTTAGAGGCTTTATTTTAAAAGAATGACAAGCGTTATTTTTTCAAAGTTTTTAAATCTTCTTTTATTAATCTGTTTTTAACCAATTTCTGATAGAATTAAAGATGTACATACAACATTTTAACGATAATCTCGGGTAAATTGATTCTTCTTCAACGTATTTTGCATGGCAATATGGTTTTACTACAACGGAAATTAAATTTAATTTATCATCTTATTGCAGCAATTTTTTTTTATCACCAAAAACGTTAAGCCGAATCCGAATTTATTAAAAGACAATCAAAAATTGCATAATAAATTTAACATCGAAGTTTAACATTATCTTGTAGCAATTTTAGTATAGTTTCAAAAATATAGTATTTCACGGAAATGATCAATAAAAAGTATGAATCATTTGCATTATCACAATGGATAAGCCAGAGAATTTTACATGGAATAATCATGCCAAATCTAAATTTAACTGTGATTTATAGATTTTTATTCGTCTGCACATCCAATTTAGATGTCCAATCTACGAGGCTGAACTAGATTAGTTTACTTTTAGTAATTTATAACAAAGTGTATTTTTTTCTATTCCTTTTTGTTGTTAATATCAGTCAATTGCTGGCTAAAATAAGGTACATTTAACGGATTTCATCATCTCATTTTTATGTATGCGCAATGTTAATCCCGGTTAGATGACGTAGTTAATTTGATGAAACCACGATTACGTGCAATGATGCGATTACCAATGACAAGGCATGAACAAATATACAAGAAGTGATACAAGAATTATAGTAAATATAAAAGTAAAATACAATTAAAAGTAGTGACCGAAGTCATTGCCTTAAAAGTTCTTAAGCACACCAGTAAAGTGCTTTCTCAGAATCCGAGAATCCCCGTAAAGTGATGCACATCAACGGAGATGGTTTTTATTCATTGGATCTGCTGAATTACAGAGGGGGATAAAAATGAAAGTGTTAGAGGGCTGAAGAACTCTTAGCAATACCCAGCAGTTTACGGAAGTAAGCTATAGCCCGTCTTCTGTCTGACTGCACATGACTGTCTGGCAAATCATCTCCATTGCATTGGAATCTTTTCGAATCGTGACTGAAAAAACAAAATTAATATCAACCATTGAACAGCAACATAAAAGTACTATTATATAGCTGGATGCCTGTAAGTGACGTCATCGTAGGTAAATCGTGGCATTTGTTGATTCAGAAGCCTATCAGGTTCGACACACACGCTTGTTGCCGCTGAGAGGTATCCAATTAAATTTAATTTAAGAACAATGTTTAGGCATAATTACTTCTTCTTGAGTCGCAAGTACCTAATAGTTTGCAATATTATCTCGATTTGTTTTTTTGAGAAATAGACATAGTCAAAAATTTAAAACTATAATTTTTTTAAATTATATTACGGATATCATGTTTTCTAATATTGGCTAGTTCATGAAAACAAAACACGTATGCTTTTTTGTGTAAATAAGTTAATCAATTATAAATAACAAGTTTCGTCTACTTTAATAATTATACAACTACTACTACTAATAATAATAATAATAATAACTAGGTTATTAGCCTGCGTGCTTGCTCCTTACAACATGATTGATTAAATGTAGCAAATGTAAGAATGGCAAGAGCATTAAGCATAATTGTGCACTTTAGCCAAAAGTGATTGATGAATAGGTGTCTCTGGGTAAGAATTAGGAACACTAGAGTGGCTCGGGGTCGTGGAACTCATATTTACTTGAAAAATGTTAACCTCTTGAAAAGTCTCGTATTACGACAATTGCAATTCAGTTAGAAGAAAGAGAAAAATCCAATCGCAACATTAATTAATAAAGACATTCAAATTAAGGTACCAACAAAAACTAACTCGTATAATTTAATTAAACAAATCGTTTGTACAAATCGAATTTCGCAAATTACAATAAAAAGAAACTTTAGATGACCTCTTTTTTATTCTTTTTACGATTCACTAATTTTCTTTTAACGATTAACGATGTTCGTCACGTTCTCTGATATCTCTGACCGGTAAGAATTAATACTTTTTTTTCCATATACGCGTGGAAAAAAAGTATTGCTAAGCACCGGTAAATTTATGTATTCTTGCTCTTTGAATGCTTAATGCAAGTGGGGCTATTATAATATTAATTAAGATCACTCGGAGGTGTAGCTCACCAACCCCTATAACTAATTCTCGTTCATCATTGTTTTCTTCTCTCTCTCTCTCTCTCTTTTTATTCTTCTTAAACGTCAATATTTTCCATAAAAACAGAACATTTTGTTTTCAAAATGTACAATTATTGTAGCTTTATGTAAAAACATTCTGTTAAGATGTTAATCGTAACGAAATAGACATTAAATTATACCTGATGGATTTGAAAATAATAATCTTTGCGTAGAAATAAATATTTAACTTAAGAAATACTGATTATGGGACTCAATAAGAGGAAATCTGTGAGGAGTAATTTTACTCGTTGACTAAACTTATAACAATTTAATGGTTTTTATCGCTCTTTATTATATTATTTTATTTTTAAAAATTTCTATTTAGATTTATATCTGGTAACATATACCTACTTTTGATTGACGTTTGCTTAAAAGCGAGCTAATGAAATAAATAAATAAAGACCATATGAAGGAAAAATAAATTTTGTATAACGGTGAATAAATTGTGAATATTTGAAGCCAAAAAAAAAAAAAAAAAAAAAAACTTAGAAATTTTTTTTTTGTGTAAAAGCACTTAGATTTGCGATAACTTTCGAACAAAAGTGGAATTTTCAAACAAAATTTGCGTTAAGTTCACATATTAAAGTGGCTCGTTCATCACGGCAAAAAACTCGGTAGTTACATTTCAGCAGATCTGTTGTTCAATAATAATAATAATAATTTTTAAACGAATTGTTCGAGTTTCGAAAAAGCGAAACAAAAACAAAAAAAAAAAAAAAAACTCTGTGTTCAGTTCATAAACAAATATGGTCCTTTTCTCTATATAGGAAAAACTAGTAAAAATGATATTAGAACCAGTATATAACCATACCGGAAATTTTAAAGCCAGTATAGAACTATACTGTAAAAATTAAAACCAGTATATGCTATCATGCTTTACATTTTAAAACCAATATGGATCATACTGGAAATTTTGATACCAGTTTTCAAACATACTGGAAATTTAGAAACTAGTTAGCATACATGTTGGAAATTTTGAAGCAGTTTTAAAATATATTAGGGAGCATTTAAGCAGTATATTAGCTTAAATCTTAGCAAGTACATACTCTTCTGGCAATCAAGCATCTTTTGTCGTCCTTAAACTGGCTTTCCCCGATAATAATTCATTAATATTTTATAAATTCTTTTTTTTTTCTTCTTGATTAGATACTCTCAGCATGCTAAATTTAAACTCGTTAGTTGCATTCCAGCGGTCTATAGAGCGGCCCGCTTTGTATTTCTTATACCTAGTTTAAAAGTTAATATTTATCGAACTACTTGATTCAAAAACTTCATTGACTTCAAAAATATGCAAATGTAAATAAAAGTCGACATGTTTCAAGTTGCTGCCTGGTTTCGGTATTTTTTCTAACAACTTTAACAGTTGATTCTCGAACTGATTTAGAATTTTTTTTTTTAATTTCATAGCAATCTCTCAACAATTTTCAGCTTCATAATTCCAAGTTGTATAGTTTTTGCGGGGCAAAACAAAATGTAACTTTAAATTGAATCCCCGAAACAGCGTCGGCGGCCCTTACGATTTTTTAATACATCGAAAGATGGACCGATTCATTCATCATTACGGCACTATTTGATTTCATAGAATCATCGTATCATCAATAACTATCAAAAAAGAAAGAAAGAAACGCTGCTGATCGATATTTTTGTTGAAGTGAACTTAGCCATTTATTTAAGGGTTAAAAAATAAATAAAATAAAAAGGATTGGTCTTGAGGTGTCGGATATATAGGTCATCGTTACATTCATTCAATTTCACATGGTAGGCGGATCAAAACAAGAGGAAATCAATAAGGTAGCTTAGTAACGGTATTCGATTAGAAATCGAGATTTCTAATAAATTATTTAATGTTACTGCAAGTTCCATTACCCCATTTTATACTAGTGGATAAAAGTTAACCTCTTTTTAGAATCTGGGTAGTTTTGGAATCCCAAGAAATATATTTTTAGAAATAAGAAAAGAAACAACTGGTGGCTCCCTATGCATTTTTAGAAATGTTGGATAATTGTAATTGAAACTAAACAAACACTGATATATTTTTTAGTATTAACTTATGTTTTGTAATGTCAGAGTCTTTGCTTTCTTTTTTGCATTAAAAGGATTCTTTTTGAAGATTAGAGCAAAATTTTTATGAAAGGTCACCGAAATATTTCAGAGAGATATTAAAAGACTCTAGTCACTTATAAAAACTCTCACGTACGAAAAGCACGTAATTTTTTAAAATTTTTTATTGTGTTGGTAAAGGTCTAACCCGTATTAATAGTAGCGAATTAAAGGTGATTTTTTTGAACGAGTGTCTTCTTAGAATTCCTATAATTTTCAGTAAGTCTTATAAAATTCTGTATAAAAATTAAAAAAGTGTAAAATATTTATTACATTACAAATCCTAAAACCCCAATTTATACTAATTTACAAAATTTAAGCTTTATTAAAATTATCGTGTTCTTAGAATTTCAACATTTTAGCTTGTTTTATCAATAAAAACAAGTTGGTTATATCAAAAACAAGATCGCAAAATAAACAGATAAAGTTAATATTTGGAAAATTCTTAGATATTTGTTTGAAAAATAATTTTCACTGGGAATTTATAATGAAAATAATCGACTTTCGATCTAAATGATAGCATCATTTTCACGTACAGATTGACTGTGTATGGATTTTTATTTATTGTAAAAGCTTTGAAACTAAAATGAAATTTTCAGGAAATATTGAGTTTAGAACGACTAAAGAGTTTCCTTGTTTTCTGAGTTGAGATAAAAAATATGACGCTACTGAGTTTAACAATGATATAGCCACAAAGCATTTCTTTTGGAAAAGGTTTTCTGTCTTTTAAAAAGATTGTTTCTATCTTTGCTTTAAGATTGCCTATTTTTTAAAAATCTGTAAGAAGTGTCGAATTTTTTTAATACCAGAATTAACTTTTTTAAGAGTTTTTCATATTTTAAAGACAAAGGAATGTTATTTCAAGTTTGTTAGAACTCGTATCAAGTCTGCTAACCAAAATAATTCATTCCTTCTCTTATAAATTTACCAATAACCCTACAAATTGTTTACCACTGCACAGAATTCAATGGCAAAAAAATACTTGTGCGCATGAAGCACAAACTAGCGAAATTTCTAGAGTAGGATTCTAATATTATTCAGAATAAAGTAGCCATAAATTCATTTTACTACTGAATCCGAAATAAACCAAACGATTTAATCCTAATGCATTATTCATTCTAGTAGATTCTATTATTCTGTTTATGATTTAATAGAGTTCCATACGATTATTTAGACCAACAACCCATTAGGAGAAAAACGATTTGTATTTCGATTATCTGACATAGAATTTGTATGAAAATAAAATGAAAGATTTTATTTTAGGTTGGGAACAAAGCAAATCGAAATCTATCTTCTTCTCCTACTAAGCAAAGCAAGAAGGAAGATTTGTATCTCGCTTGTCACACATGATATATGTTGACATGAAAGTTACTGTTATCATTCAAAGAAGTTATTGTTACTGTTTCATTCAAAACAATGTTTTTGATATTTGAAACTGTTCAACATTTGATCCACTGTAATAGATTAATTAAATGAAAGAGCATGTTTAGCAACATTTTGAAAACACTCAAAAATTCTACTGCAAGTATTAATTTTATATGATATTCTCAAAAGAAACAATATGCTTTGCAAACATCTGGATCTTACATTTTTTATTAAATTGAAGAAAAAAAGACTAATTACGTTCTTTAAATAATCTCATCATTTAAATTTTGTTCTAGCAGTCAAAGTGCCGTCCAGTCGGTTTGATGGGTTTAATCTTGGTCTGCGGTCCTGTTAACTGGGTGTCTCTTGGTGTCTAATCGTATTGCACATTCTCCTATCGTGTTTGAGTAGTCATAATCCATTGGAATGGAATGTCCGTTGTAGTTTCATAGTAGAAAAAAACAAAAACAACGGTGGTTAGGTAGTTGGGAAGCATGTCGAGGAAGCCGGGCGGCAAAATTTTTAAACAGCAAGCATGCAGTGCTAATTCTTCAATTCCACGCTGCCTTCCTACGAGGAATAGACTGTTCCGCGTATTTGCAGATGGAGAAAGGTCGAGGAAGCATGTCGGCATCTTTCCTGAAACAGATACAGCAGAGCAAAATTCAGAATTTCGAAATCGAAAATAAAATATTATATTTCTAATAATAGAATAAATTTCGACTTCACGAGTTTGCCCCATTTTCTGTTAATTTTTATTTCATAATATTATAATCATTCATTTTTCTTCAATAATTGGTATAATTAGTTTTTTGGCACTGAGGTAGTTGCAAATCTTACACAACTTGGAACAGAAAAAATGTCACTACAGAAAATATCGAGTAATGATCCTTACACTTAAAAAAAAAAAAAAAAAAAAGAAATAAGAAAGAAATTAAAAAAAATATTAAAAAAAAACATTAATGTAAGGAATATAAGTACGTACATAGTAAATGAATACGGTAAGTTATCGGCGAAGTTTATTCAGGACGATGTCGATTTACCATAAAAAAAAAAATCGATGTAGGCAATTTTTGGAAAATAATTTTTAAGTTGAAAAAAAAAAAACTGTGTAAAAATATAAAGTGTCCAGTAAAAACTTTGTTAAGAACACTGGGCAATGATACTTTACGTTGAAGATCATAGCTGATAAGAATACGATGCATTTCCTACCTTTCTGAACCTGCAAAAAAAAAAAAAAAAAACAATAATACATTCCCCATAAGGAGGTGTAGCTTATTGTTTATTAATTTTGCGGCCAGATTATTACTACCCACCTTTGCCTGCTGATCAAATATGTTATATTGTAGTGCGCACATGCGCCATTATTGTCGTAGAATCACCATTGAGGACGAATCCAGACCGTCGATAAGATCTCATTAGCGTAGCCTTAATGTGACATTAACATCCAAACCAGATCTAGCAGTCATGGTAAGTATTTAGCGTTATTTAAGGGGAATAGAACTATGTTGTCATCATTAGTATCAGATCGCAAGAATTCCCTTATTTGCCCTACTAGCCATGCAACCAACTTTGAAATACATTTTTCAGGCGAAGTCACCTCTTTAGACACTAATGGTAAGAGTAACACTAAGGTCAATCACAGGCTGAGAATGTGATATTAGCAGGTTTCGATTCAGCCATCCAAATTGTTTTTTTATTAGCAGCCCAGTACAATTTTGAAATAAAATTTTAAGGCATAGACACCTCTGCAGACATTAATAGTAGAAGTAATAGCAAATTCTAATCAAATGGGGACGGGAATGTGAGTTTAACGGGCTTCGATTCAGCCATCCAAATTGTTTTCTGTTAACAGTCTAGTAACCTCTGAACTCAATGAAGATCCTTGCGATCGAACAATACTTCACAGAATTGAAAGTCTCGAATATGCGCACCATACAGACAGGCTATTTAAAAGAAAGTATCGTCAAACGAATAAAAAAAAAAAAGGAAAACTTTGAAAAGAATAAAAAAAAAAGTGTTATCAGAAAAAGTTGTGTAGAAAAAACGAAGGTAAGTGAAACGTTATAGGTCAAAGTAAGGAAAAGTCTCACGAGAAATTATTAATAATGTGCCCATAAAACCTTAATTCTTTATAGAATAAAATAAAACTTAAGAAATCAAATTTTGTCATCAAATATTTGTGAGCTAATTCAATATACTATTACAGTTGCACGATATTTGCTCATTTTTTATTTTGAAGAAATAATTACAATTATTTAATTATTAAAAAAAAAAAAAATAGAATAACAGTCACTACATTCATGAAACATGATTGGTAATTTTCCATCCTTATAAAATATTCGCTTAAGAAACACGAAAAAAATAAAAAGTAGTAAATGTAAACAAATAAGTTTTTTATATCACTTTTAGGCTACTTCAAAATATCAGCACAACAATAAAGTTTTATCTTTAATTTAGTAGCGACAGGAAATCAGATATTTTTTATCACTTTTTAACACTTTATCTCGAAATTATTTCACCTATCTTGCTTAGAAACGCACAGTTTGTCAGGTTTTGAATTATTGCTGAGTTTTAATACACAATTTTTAAGTTCAGGGAAAAGTGGGGTAATACGGTGTTTATCAAATGAACCGTGGAATGTGGTTTAATTAGTTCATCTGGTTTTTCACCTGTAATAAGAGAGGAGAAACACTAGACTCTTTGTGTAAAGCAGTTTTATGGTGCTTCCATCAATACGTAAATGAGTGTATTGTATTACAATAATAATACAGAGTCACAAATTGGGAGTACAGGATAATAGGATACTCTTTTAGTGTGTTGGAGAGAATATATGAGATGTTTTGATGTCAATACTGGAACTTGACGCTCCACCCGTTCTGTCAGTCATGAGATTGACAGAGTAGCCCTCTTAGCTATAATGTGTACAAAGCTGCAGGGTTACAAAGCTGCTAATTGGATCGTAAGGATTGAGACAAAAGCTTTTAACAAGGTAATTTAAAGACCCAAAGTCAAACTTTGATGCGCACATAACGTGAAAGAGTACATCCGTGCGCTGTGGTGCTATAAGTGTAATCGATTTGGCCACTTGGCGAGGAACTGCCTCCATTACGAGACCTGTGCTAATTGCAATTCCGTGGGGCACCACATGAAAGAGTGCAGCTAAAAGCAAGAGTATTAACTGCTCTGAAGCGAATACAAAGTTCGGCTTCAAACTGAACAGAAACCATGGAGCCTGGAAAAAGTCGCGTCCCTCGAATGAGCGGGAGCTGGACCGTATTTGGAGAATAAATGACAACCCTTAGATTTCCATCAATTGCTGTTGAGTTTCGTAAGCCGTTTGATGGGCAATCTCCAATTTTCTTTGAATAATTTGTATTTTTTAATAATGTTTAGGGTTCCTGGGTCATCTGGACAGAGAACTCACATTGGTCCGCGGTATAGTCTCTTGCTGTCCACTTAAAATCTGTGGTTTGCAGTCGGATTAACACTCCCTCCCTGTGGAATTGGGCTCTGACTGAGTCTCATGTTCTAGAAAGCTTCTTTTGACCATCGCGTGATTGTGTTGCTCTTGATAGTGATTTACTCGAGGCCATGTGCCGATGACCTTGTTCTTTAGTACGGTTCCGGGTGTTGTCGTGACGTTTAAACTCTTTTCTAGTGTATGGCTTCCAAAAGGTGGGACGAGGCATTATTTGCTTAAACATTGCCACTTAAGATTTATACCTTACCAGAGAATAAGGATATAGCTAGATACTTTATTTACGTCGCTGTGGAGCTGCGCAATGGGCTGTTGGCGACGTTCTGGAAAACATCCTTGAGAATTATCCGAAGACATCTCATCGCAATTTTGATCCTCTGCAGAGGGGATGAATAAGGATATAATCAAATAGTTAAATTTAAGGATTTAATGATGAACCACGAGGGTAGAAAAGCTTTTCTCCTGCATAGCACGTCTTCTTTATTTAATAACTCACGGGGAGAACCGATTTTCCACGTTCTTGATTCGTAAAAACTAGTAATCCTCAAAATGTAACCAAGTGGCGATCTAATCATCGTTCCGTAGGTTCTTTCCCATTGATCCTCTGGTGTGTCGTTTTAGTCAACATTGATGGCAAGTTGTTCCACAAACACGAACTCAGAACTTCACGTTACTGATTTCAAAGCATTGTTCTTTCCTGCCCTGATTGCTTAATTATACCTCACGCATTCGTCGCTTTGTGGCTTCCCATTGATTAATCTCATAAAGTGGATGGATTATTTAATGCGTAACCTCGATTTTTTTTCTCGCAAATTTCACCGCGTTATGGTAAAATTTGCAAATACTTGCAAATATAGATAGATCTCTCTATCTATCTATATTTGTCAAAGTTGATTACTCTCGAGCATTCTTTCTGTTCTCTAATATGAAAAAATAAGAACCGAAAAATACCAACAAATCATGATGTTGACAGTTCAAAAAGATGTTCTTTTTAAAAGGGAAAATTGCGACGGAAAAAAATATGATAAATGTTCTTCTGCTACTAAAGATAATCAACAGAGATAATGGTTTATAGACGAATAAAAAATAAAAGATAAGTGTTCCTTAGGTGCAAGATAAGAAAAAAATTATTTTCAATTTTTATCAGAGTTCTTTTATTTTCTTCCTCCGATGCAAACCATCGCCCTTTGGCTTTTAGTCATTCCTACTCACGGAAGTAAAATAAACATTGTGATTTTCTTTGTTTTATTTTTATTGAATACATTGGAGGCCTATAAATAAATTATTAATTTTTATGGGTTTTTGAAATAGAAATTCTTTTTTTTTATTGTGATATTTTGTGTTTTATTTCGATTTAAGAGCATGAAATGAAATTTTCTAAATAATCGACAACAATCGAAATTTTCAAACGTAATGATTTTTTTTACTGGAATCAACTACTATTTTACATCGATCAACCACTCAACCATTATCAACTATCCTTTTACATCTCTCTATCTTTCTATCTATCTAAATATATATATATATATATACAGTCGAACCCCGCTATAGTGAACCGTCTGCGGACTCAGTAATGTGTCCACTATAACCGATGGTTCACTATATCCAAATTTTTTGAAGAATATTTTTTGCATAAGACAGTTGAATGATTGAAAATTGGGTTTGCAATTTTACATAAGTTATTTAAAAAATTATTAACTAATTAACAGATAATAAAGCAAAAATTGATGAAAAAAGTACTTACATCGCTAAATATTAGTTTTAATTTCACTTTTTATGAAAAAAAAATTTTGATTTTTGATTGAACACAATTTAATTTTAAATAGAGTTCATAAATTTTCTTATCTACAATGTACAAAGAATGCAAGATTTTTTGATCTACATTTTTTGTAGAAAAAAATATCTATATAATATAAATAGGCTGTCCATCTTCAATACGCTTTGCAATTTTAACTTTGTCCTCTATCGAAAACGCTTTTCTCTTTAGAGAATTTGCCATTTTCACTGCTTTTGAAATAAAAATCTTGTCTCAAATAGATAATGTAAGAATATGAAGAGAGAAGCTGTAGAATGAGTCAAATTGTTCCCCTTCTTGATTGTTGAGGGGTGATTTGTAAAGAATATGGTTTGAACAGATAAGAAAATTCCAAAAATTCAGCAGGTGGCCAAGTTAACTAGTTATAGAGCAAGCTTGGGGAAAAGAGACAAAGTGAGGCTTGTCAGGGGAGAGTATAAGATAAATGATCTGTTTGACATTTATTACAGTATAGTTAAAAGTGATAAGCATAAAGGTGTGAAATATGTCACATTTTATAGGAATGCATTCATTTTCAGTCCCAACACCTACAAGTTTAAAGATGGAGGACTGAAAAAGATATTTAAAGAAATGAAATTTGAGTCCACTATAACCGAGTTT
Organism: Parasteatoda lunata; assembly: GCA_949128135.1. NCBI lineage: Eukaryota > Metazoa > Arthropoda > Arachnida > Araneae > Theridiidae > Parasteatoda > Parasteatoda lunata. The sequence goes on from OX421975.1 coordinate 88,926,147, forward strand.
TCAAGTTCTAAGCTGTTCACTATAAGCGTTAAAAATAACATTATTTAAATAGGAGTACGGACGGGACTGCTAAAAAAGTTCACTACATCCGATTGTTCACTATAGCGGGGTTCGACTGCATATATATATATATATATATATATATATATATATATATATATATATATATATATATATATATATATATATATATATATATATATATATATATATATATATATATAAGTTTCTACCCATAACATTCAGCCCATATTATATAGCCTTTATAACGAAAATAATTTTTTCAACAGCTTATTGTGGAGTAAGGGATCGTAGAAATTGAGGCTTCATAATATCGGGACCAACGAACGATGCTGGTAATGTGGCCAGCATTGTGCTTGTGCACCAGCTTTCAACACGTAACACAAGTTAAGTTTTACATGACTATATTCATAACTTACAAAGCCATTGGAGTTTGAATTTATATAAGATTTGTCCCGTTTAGCCTATATTTTTAAGCTATTCTTTAGCATAGACCAGATAGATCCTAGATAAAATTGCCTGAGCCTATCTAGGTCTGTCGCATCAAAATCAGGTTTCTCCAATCAGGTTCTTTGTCACCTGCGAAAAAAATCGCACCCAGTGCGAATAGTCCTATAAGCAAATATGATCTTTATAGCATTGCTTATTTCAACTTGCAATCTTGCGGCCTGTAGAGCTGCCCGTATGGAATTTTTTCCTACAAGTTTAACAGTTAATAATTCTCTTACTAATTATTAAATGTTAATTTTTTTAATTCTATTGTAATCGCCGTGTATTTTTCTAGATATATTTGCAATTTCAAGTTGCTTATTCTTATACGTTTTGCAGAGCAAAGTTAAATGTATTTGTAATATAGAACAACGGAAATAGTGCGAAGCCCTTGCGATTTTTTAACATAGCATCATAGCAAATTTGCATCGATTGAATTTTGCATTTGCACAATTAGAATTGAATTTTAAATTATTAATTGGGAAAAACGTAACTATAGGAATGCTTTTTAAATATAATGCTTTGTAATTTGCTTATAGTGCTGCCATCTATTTTAGAAGAATAAAACTGAGATATGTTTTTATCTATTATTAAGAGATGGCAGCACTATGGATTGAATTTCTCTTTTACTCATACAAAGTTATTTTAACTTCTTCCATATTTTCTGAACTTAAAAAAAAATAAATAAATAAATAAAATAAAAATAAAAATGATATTAAGCAAAATAATATAAAATAAAATAAAATAAATAGAAAATGAAATAAAACAAACTAAATAAATAAATCTGAATTTGAAGTAAAGAGAATTTTGGTTTAAGAGATTTTTGCCAAATTTTATTCTGAGTTTATAATTTAAAATTTTATCTTAACAATTATTGCTATAAAAATGTAGATAAAATTAATAGATCTCTCTCCGAGTAAAATATGAGAATACTCCAATGAAGACAATTTTCTATTTTTTGGAACTTAAATAATTTATATTATTATTTAAACAATATGGAAATGGCAATTAGTTTTTGACAATTGAGAATTCATTTTCAAAAGATTACCAAGAAGAACAAAGTAAATTGAAATGATAAAAATGTATTCATTCTTAAAATATTCAAATTCATTTTTTAAATAAATTTTCTTATCCAATAAAACGTAAATATTTTTCATATAAATTTAATAAAAATGGGAGGGGGTGTAAAAATCATTTAATACATATTTATACTATAAACTATAAGATATGTATATAATAATGTATTTATGTAATGTATTATTTCCATAATTTAAAATATAACTTTTCATTTCATGTCAATATAATATTTGAAAGGAATTTTTCTTTTTTCTTCGTAAGAATGTAAAATAATTTCACATAAATGTATGCACATTAAGGCAAATAAATAATTTATTACTCCGCGTTTGTAAAACATTCATAAAATTCTTTTATACATTCTGATTACATTTCAGTAACATCTTTTGTCTTTCCTAAGCATATCTCTTAGCATTCATGAGTGCTTCCGAGAGGCCCTTTTGAAAATCGAAACTTCCGTCGCTGGAGACTGCCATAGCATTTACGCAAATGTAAAACCAAAGGACTTTGACGCAAGATTTTCCTGGAGGACAACTGTAGTCTCCACCAGGACAGCACACAGCATTGTCGAACGGAGCGCACTTGTAGACCTGACTATCACCGTAACAACATCCTGTAGAAAAAAATATGGAAAAATTAAATATTATCCAAGAAAATATCATTTGCGCTTTTCAAAAAAAGTAGAGCGTACTAAAAATTGCTCAGAGTTTCCTAAGTTTAATAGTCCAGAGTTTAATAGTTTTTAGAATCATTGGGTGTACAATCTGACTATTACGAGAACTTTTCTAATAATTTCATAAAAAGTAACGATTTCTTCCGTCGTTATCTTATCAAATAATTATACTTTTTCTCAAAAAAAGTAATGAAAAATACAAGTAAAAGTATAAAAACTTAAAAAGTAACGAAGTACAAGTACGTTTTTTTACTTTTATTTTCGTTACTAGTAACGAAAGTTAAAGTTATATAATGTATGCTCATCTAGCAATTGTTTTTGATTGGTTTATGGATGTATGCTTGTTTATATTATTGTAAAGCTTATTTTATTTACGTTAGACATGACAAAGCTTATTTTATTTACGTTATTGCCTAACCTTAAAAGCTGTACGCTGTAGTTCAAATGGAATGATACATTTCTGGTATATTGCAGCGTAATTCATAGGGTGGTCTACATTAACACAATAGACAGCAACATCCATGCCCTGAGCGGGATTCAAACCCGCAAATAATGGTTTCGCAGTCAGGAACTCTGATCACTAAGCCACCTGACCGGCTTCATATTTATAATCTAATTTTATGCACTGAAATTACATTTTTAGTTAAAATTTTGATACAATGCTCAAGTAAGAGTCCTCGGAGTTTAAAGCAAATAATTTTTCTTCTGAAACAAAATATCTAACTGTTTATATCATAATTATAAAACTTCATTTTTTGCTTAAAAAATTATAAAATTATTTTAACTTGATTTAAAATACGAAAAATATCACCTCTGATTATAAGACGATAGATTCGAGTGATTTTTTTCCAAATAAAATATCAAAATCCTAACTTTTAATAAAAATAATTTGAAGTTAAATCTGAGTTACTTCATAACATTTTCATTGGTTGTTGACATTGAGTTGACACAACTCAACATTTTCATCAAGGTTCAACTAGTCGTTCTTATTTTTCCATTTTTAACAAGTATTGTAATAATTTCTATGCATAAAAACGTATCAATATTTATTTAATACTAAATTCTAAAACTGAATTCTTAAAAAAAATAAATTTTTATTAAATTTTTAACAAAGTTGGTAAATATCCTGAAATTTTAAAAATGTCTAACTCTATTTAAAAAATTATAACTAAACATTATATCATTTCTATGATGCTGCTCTTTCCTCATTCTTCTGGAATAAGGAAAAAAAAAAAAAAAAAAAAAAAAAAAAGATAGCTAGTAGTAAAATAGACTTTATTTGTAAAAAATATTGATGTGTGCCGAAGTACGCCAGAAGAGTTTCTAAAATTTACTCACTGCCTACTCCAGGGCAAGATCCCCAACCACATGTCTCAGCAGCAGCCAATAATGCCAAGCACAGGACACCAAATATTACAAGTTGTACCTTCCTACATAAAAATAATTAAACAAAATAGTTTAAATAATACCTCAGAAAAAAATAAGAATTATAAATGATTTATAAAAGTTTTTTTTTACATTAATATGACCTGATTATATTTCACTCAAAGAATGCAATCTAAAATTAAAATAAAAAGGAAAAAAATAAATTTTTTCATTTATACTTTTCACTTACGCAGCTTACAGTTTATTAAAATAGATATCATTACACATAGGAGTTTTTAGGTTTGATTTATCGTTTTCGACTAATTAAATAAAATGTTTCGTCTCTTAAGGAAATTTTGGTTCAAAATTTTGCGCTTAAATTGTTATTGGTATTGAAAGTTAATAAAACAGTTACAAAAATAAATGCTCATCCAGTTTCTTTTTCATTGTAAGCAAATTATATTATTAAATATTTATATTCAAACAAAAATTAAAATTTTCTGTACCTACATATCAATGTATTAAAAGTTAATTATTTTTTTCATACTTAAATTGTCATTCATAGTATTCATTAACAAAGGAAAGTCTCACATAATCTAACTTTTATTGTTATTAAATAAAAAAGTGTATTTTTTTATTTCACGAAAATTAAATTTTGCGTTATATGTATTTAATGTTTAATTATTAGTCTTAACAGTTGGCTATTTCCATTGAAAGTTAGTAAAACAGTTACTAAAACAGACTTTCAAACATTCTTCTTTTTAATTTTAGAAAAAAACATAAAACTTTTATTATTTAACAATGCTAAAATTTATTTTTTTCTACAAATTTTAATTTTTATTTGAAAGAAAAATAGAAGAAGCATTTATAAAAAAGTTGTCCCAAACAGACTAATTTTTAAATTTAGCAATTGATATCATTAAATTTTTATCGTTCAACAAATACTAAAATTTTGCCTTGTATGTATTAAAGCTTTAATTATTTTTATACAGTTTTGTTTACACAGTAAGCGTTGGAAATTTGCTTTCAAAATTTTTTTTTAACCGTCTCACTTTTACTGTTTGAAAACAATATCATAATAAAAATTTTATCGTTTAACAATACTAATATTTTGCATTTTATGTATTCAGTTTTCAATAGTTCATCTTTAATTGTTACTGCTTTTAAACTTTGATAAAGCTATTGCAAAAATAAGTTACAAACAACAGTTACAAACACTATCACTTATTAGCTATAGCAAATAATATCATTAATTTTTTATCGTTCAACAATGCTGAAATTTTGCTTTATTTGTACCAAACTTTTAAGCATTTTTCATCTCCGTTTAAACATTATTTCTAATAAAGATTGTAGAACGTTTTAAAAAATAAAGTTTTTAAAAGTCTTTTATGTTTAAAATATATTAACTATTGCAAATAAACTTTTTTGTTGTAAGATAGCGTATGGAATTTCAGAGAATGTTAGCTGAATGATACATATGTTTCTAACTATTATTTAGCTATAAATTTAATAGCTTAGTTAACCTAAATAATTATTTGAAAACTATAAAAATAAAATTATAAATGTTTTCTTAATAATAAATAATAAAAAGACTTACAATAATAAATAATTAAAAAATAAATACATACAGACAATAATAAATAATTAAAAAATAAAATTATTTTTTTTTCTTTTATTACTTAAAGGCGTAATTTTCATTGCAATTTCAAACAGTTTCAGTTTTTTTATGTCTTAAAATTTCGTTGAAGGCTTCAATAGTTTTCTTAATAACTTTTTTTAAGGAAATAGTTTTTTTTAAATTAATAACTTTATTTTATTTATTATGAAAAAAAATCCGTTATTGATCATTATGAATTTTCGAATTATTAAAATTTATTTAAAATATATATAAATATAATAATTTATCTAAAAAAGCATTAAAAATTATAAGCTCTTACAACAAAATAAAAGAATTGAAAAAAAAAAACATTTATATAGTTGAATTAATTAGTTAGATAATTAAGTAATAATGACTTAAATGGTGAAGTATAAATCAGTTTAATAACAAATTAGTTTAAAATATAAACCGTTCAAATTTAATAAAAGAACTGAGTAAAAATCATTATTATATCAATTATTTAAGTACATTATAAAATAATGAATACTTACATTATGTAATGCTTCGAATATTCTCAAGTTGAAGAACAATAATGTAATTAATTTTTTCGAAATAATTACTATTTCTGAAACTTTTGATTTATATAGTAAAACATCTCTAAAATTATCTTTGATAATATTAGATAAGACTGCTTGAATGAACTATGCAGTGAAAGTGCAACTATAATCTCTTGAATTCGGAACAATACCAGGATCTCTTATTTCAAGATAAAAAGTGTTCCTAAATTTATTCTATTGGTTAGTCTGAAAATTTTGATTATTGTCCTTTTCACCAATCAAGGAACCTTGTCCACTAAGTTTCCTTTTAATATTATTTTTCTATATTTTTTATTTTAATCCTTTTAATTTTATTTAAAGTTCCGTAAGAATTTGATAATAAAAATATTTGCCTTTTTTTTTAAACAAATAAGTAAATAAATATATATATTCCATGAATGTTAACTTCAAAATGTTAACCTATAAATAAATAAAGTATCGAAATTATTATTTACAAGTATTTAATAGAAAACGCAATATTTAAATTCACATTAATGTCATTTAGTTTTTAATTGCCTATACTCCTTTTAATAGATTACTATGTATTGAAAATTACATATTTTCAAAATTATTTTACCTTTCAAGGAACACTTAATAAAATCTTATCACATCTAAACTGAAGTAAATGTCCTAATTGGAATATTTTAAATAAATAAATAAATAAATAAATGATTAAATAAATAAATAAATGATAATCCAAAATAAAAACTAGTGTTTTCAATTATTTAAAAAAAAAAAAAAACACTATTATCAGTTGAAATTAATGATATTTAGAAATTAACTGTAAATATATTTTTTAAATATACTACTATCATGAATAAATATTGCAAATTACAGTGTTTACATGGTTAAATGTTTATTTGATTTTCAAGCACTCAGTAGAATCTAACTAATATGTAACATGTGTATTATTTTGAGTATAATAATTAAATAAATAAATAATTAAAAAAATAATTGTTTTCAAGTATTTGAAAGAAAAAAATATTTCAAGTCAAATTAATGACAATAAGAAATTAAATATAAATACCTTTTTGAATAAATCGCTATTTTGAACCAATAATGCAAATTATGTTGTTTACATTATTGTTTATTTTATGTTTATTTTATCTTTTAAATAGCCCTCAATAGAATTTCACTCTCATTTAAAATGTAATAAACGCCCTAATTTGAGTAAAATAAATAAATAATTAAAATAAAGGAACACATAAATAAAATAAGTATATAAACAAATAATATTTTATGGTTCATTTAGTAAAACTCAACTCAACCACAGCTCCAATGTCTAATTAGATTTCTTTTTTATGGTTTTATAACTTAGGTAATTTTAAATAGTTTAAAAACTATATAGTTTTGTAATGATAGTTTATTTAACTATACTAGTTGTAAAAATTTTAAAAACCATAAAGCTAAAAAATATTATTTGCGGTAATGCTAGATGAACTGCTGCTGGTTATTTTACCGTAATTTTAGAATGAAAATTCCAACAGTATGCTTAATAGAATCTCACTAACATTTAATATGCAATAATGTCCTAATTTGTGTGTACTCAATCAGTAAATAAATAATTAACAGAAGTCAGTCGATCCAATTAACCGCGAAGTTTCCGGTGAGGAGCATTTTATAATTTTATTGTTTTGAAACCGTTTATAACTATCATGGTTTCAAAACCGTAAAAAAGAAATTTAATTGGACATTCTAGCTAAGCTTTTAGTTAGGTGATGGGCTTTGAAGTTAGGTAGTGGTTGAATTGCGTTTTATCAAATGAACCGTGGAATGTGGTTTAATTAGATCATCTGGTTTTTCACCTGTAATAAGAGAGGAGAAACACTAGACTCTTTGTGTAAAGCAGTTTTACGGTGCTTCCATTGATACGTAAATGAGTGTATCGTATTCCAATAATACAGAGTCACAAATTGGGAGTACAGGATAATAGGAAACTCTTTTAGTGTGTTGGAGAGAATATATGAAATGTTTTGATGTCAATACAGGAACTTGACGCCCCACCCGTTCTGTCAGTCATGAGATTGACAGAGCTCAGCTATAATGTGTACAGAACTGCAGGGTTTCATTAGCTGCGACCAATTGTTGCGATAAAATAATGTCGTTTAACCGTTTTAGTTGCAACCGTTAATAAACAGTTTTTCTTACAGTTAACAGTTTGAATACTATCTTATTTATGGTTATTTGACTGTTTTGCTTAAATATGGTAAAATAACAATTAAATAAAACTAGGAGGCTTCGCCCCCTGCTAGCTGGCGCTCACCAACCCCAGAAACTGTTTTCGTAGTTCATTTCGGATTGCTTCGCAATCCAATGCTCGCCCATTGGATACGTTCTTAACGTCTAGCTTTTGTTTACTTTTTGAATATTGAAGTTCCGAAAACTGCATTCACATTTCAATATGAATTTGAATTTGCACTTGTTAATTTGGACATTTGGCGATACAACACTTATAGAATTGAAGGATTTGTTACGTCAAGCTCTCAGGTATCATAATTTTGATTTATGTTGCTAAGTTAACTTTAGAAAAATTCTATGGCTGGCAACAGCATTTTTATTTTTTAAGTTGTTTGTTTTTATTTTTGCCGCAGCTGATAATGCTCACTCTGGTTATTGTTTCCGTTTTTAAAAGCGTTATATGTTGAGCCACCTCAGCTAGATTTGGCATGTGACATTTTTAGATGCAATCATTGGTCGATTTTCTAACGTTGCCATTCGGGATTGCATTCGTTGCCAAGTTGTAATGAGGCTTTTTTTTGGTGCCGTGTAAGAGAAATATATATATAGATGTTATTTAGCCATTTATTCCGCGAAATTTCTAACATTGTAAAACTAATTGTAATGTATAAATTTCAAAATAATTTTTTTCCTAGATCAATAATGTGATTACCTTCAAATGTTAAAGAAAACCACTGAAATAGAACTAAATATGTCTTTTCATATTGAATTTATAACTAATTCCAAATTTTGTTACTTAGAGATTATTAATAAAAATAAGAAATTCACACTTAGACCTAAGCGTTTAGTTAAAAATATCACGATTTTTATACAAAATATACATTCAAAATTTCAAAGGATTTTATGATAAACGGATTTTTAATGTGTGTTAGCGTAAAGAAATTTTCCCAAAATCAACTTTCTTTAGAAAATGCATTTAAAATACAAGAAAATTTTGAAATGTAAAAAAAATTTGACAACTTAAAATTTATTAATCGAAAACTAATTTCTGGGAATGAATTTCATTTTTCTTGAAAAATATAGTTTATTAAAATAAAAGAAAAAGGTTTCGTCTGTCATTATACGAAAAATCAAAAATAACTTCTTTTCTAAATTTCTCAATTTTCAAAAATTTAAGGGTTTTTGAAAATTTAATGAGCTAAAATTCACGTATAGATAAAAATATATATATATATATATAAAAAAAATTGGAATTTTTGTTGAAACTGCCTATTTTTACCCAGATGGATACCTTAAACTATTGTTTGCATGTTTTTTTTTTTTTTTATACCGATACTGAGAAAGGGCAAAATATTGATAAGGAATTTTATTCTATTATTGCATTATGAATTCGAAAAAATTTACATAATTGCATTTACAGGGTGTCCCACAACGATCGTTTATAATATAAATTTTTAGAATCTTATTGCAGAACGAAGTAAAAAAAAAAAAAAAATTTCACGAAAAAAAAAATTATGGCAATTCACAAAATTGTATTTATAGGGTGTTCCACAACGCTCTTAATAAACATTTATAGAATTACATCCCAGAATGTAGTAAAAAATATTTTTTAGATAATATACTGTGAAAACTTGGCAAACTCACCTTATTTGTATATTTTATATTTTATAACCGTCGTTGAACAGCCTGCTCAATTATTGGGTTTACGACTACCAATGTTCAACAACGTTGCATTGTAATTTTGAACCCAATTCAAAAGTTTGACTCGTGTTCGGGAGAAAGGGAGCTTGAGTTTAGCCAGCCGAAGTATCCCCGTTCATTAAATGGTGACTCCTGCACACTCTAAATCTGTCGGGGTTACAAATTCCTCCAAGTTCCTATAATAAATCAATATATTTGGGGGTATTTAATTGGAGATTGATCATTCTCTGGTTCAGGTCAAAATTACGATCTGTGGTTGTATGAACAGGTCGAAAAAACGGTCTGTGGCGTGTGTGTGGGGCTGAAGTCGTAATCTTAGCCTTTGATGGCGCCACTGAAAAGCAAGAAACGCACCCTCTGCGTTAAATTCGCTTAGTTTCCCAAGCAGGCTTGCTGGAATGGCAAGTTGGAAATAAAAACAAAGACAGATTTTTCTGGTGAAAGAAACCACAATTATAAGAATTAAATCGAAATATACGGTTTTTAAATCACTCATATGGTACTTTTACCGTTCGCTGTTGTTACGGTTTATCGGAAATTCTGCTTTTAAAAGTTATAATTTTCATTAAAATACATTTTGTAACAATTACAAATCTCAAAAGTAAATGTAACCAAATAAATGGTTTTCATGCTATGTTTTTAAGTATGAGGGTAATTTTTTTTATGTATGTCGACCGTGCTGTGAGGTCGTCAGGGAACCGATCTTGCATGAGAAAGGTCCTGGGTTTGAGTCGCATCACTGGCTGCGGTCAGTAAGCGGGGGAGGTGGTGAAACAGCCTACGTAGGGATCGAGGGTGCGCCGTATTGGTCCTCGTTAAACTGTTCTACTGTACCGTGCTTGACTTCGCGCGCAGGTCGTCGGGCTACCAAAGCTGGGGAGTCATCCCCTCTGCAGAGGATCAAAATTGCTATGGCATGTCTTCGAATCATGCTCAGGGATGTTTCCAGACCGTCACCAATGGCTCATTGTGCAGCTCTAGCTAGTCATAAATAAATAAATTATATCGCTATAAATAAATAATAAGTTTTATAGCTGTGAGCGCTGTTCAAAAATGTTATATTCGCAATATTAATATTAGCGTTGTTATCAAATCTGAAATAATGCAATTGACAATAAAATGTTTGAATCGAAATCCTGCAGCTAAAAGAATTATTCGTTTAAAAATAAATAGGTTTTTAAGTCAAATGTCCTAATTTAATTTGGTTAAAAGTAATTAATTGTCTCTAAAAATCACACTTCATTAAAATGCAAAGTCTTACATAAAGTGTCGGGTAAATGCTCATGTTTAAACAGATCTTGTTTTCTGAGTCTATAATTCTGCCTCATTTAGAATTTTTGTTTTTTGTTTTTTTTTGTGCGGAATCATTAAAAATATCAAGAATGCCTCATTATTCGTGTTCAAATCGAATACAAAATTTTAAAATTTGAAATGCAGAAAATAATAAAAAAAAGATTTTTTTCAATTTTTTAATTATTTTTTTAATACTGCGGGGCAGAGGAATAAGAATCCGAGCCCTCGCGTAAATGCCTCACCTGCCATAGCCTTACAGCGATTTTGTGAACAATTTTCGAAAAGGGGGAGAATTCGGACACGAAATAATTAATAAAGTTATTATCTAATAGAAATTAAAACTTTAAAAAAAATCAAAATTATTACAAATAATTACTATTTATCATCGAAAGGCATTATAATAATTAAAATTTTCTTTTACTTAAATATAGGGGAGTGTCGGGTACCCCCGCCTACTGTCAATTTCATATGTATAGAATATTTTTTCAAGTCAATGGGCCATCGGACATTAATTGTTATATTTAAAAAAGATTATTTTCAAAGTTTCAAGTATTTATGCAGCTGGTAACATGGTAAATAATAGTTTTGAAAATATGTTGAATACAGTAGTCAAATTTTATAAATTTCTATTTTTTAAGTTAAAATATTCTATTTTTGGTTTATTCTAATTGCATTATTTAATTAGATGATAAAACAATAGAAACAATACAAAAATATTGATTATTACTCAATATTATACAGAAATATAAGCAATACTCCTTAAATGGGCGGGGCTACCCGACTCTCCCCTAGTTAATTTATCATCGTTTGCCCTTTCACGACTTTAAAAAGAAAAATAAATAAATAAAGTAAATAATTAAATAAAAAAAAAACCGAATTTGAAGGGAAAAAATGCTAAATTTTATTTTTTTAAGAAATTCTGTTAAATTATAGATATAATTATAATTTAAATTTATTGATTAGCTAAAATACCTATTTTTAGTAATCTAAAACTTAAAACTGTTAAACATTTATTGTATTACGTTATAAAGCTGTGATATATTTATATTTATTATTCGTATTATATCTGAAATGGAAAATATAATATTCCATGATATATATTATAAATTTATATTGCATATAAAAGTGAGTTTTTTTAAAAAGGAAGTAAATTCACATGAATTCATGCACATTTTTGAAAACAAATATTTTATTGTTTCTCATTTAAAAAAAAATAAAGTTACTACAAATTATTATTATTTATCATCAAAAACCATTATAATAATAAAATTTTCTACTTAAACATAGTTAATTTATTATCGTTTGCCTTTTCAAGACTTTAAAAAGAAGAATAAATAAATAAAGTAAATATATAAATAAAAAAAAAAAGTCTGAATTTGAAGCAAAAAAAAGTCTGAATTTGAAGCAAAAAAAAAAAAAAAAAAATTATGTGACAAAAAAGTTTTTGCTAAATTTTATTTTTTAAAAATGCTGTTAAATTATAGGTACAATTATAATTCAAATTTATTACCTATTTAAACCTATTTTAACCAATTAAACCTATTTTAACCTAATTTATTACCTAATTACCTATTTTAAATAAATTATAGTTTGTATTTTCAAATAAATTTGATACAAATGGAAAGTAGAGATCTAAAACTGCTAATCATTTATTGTATTATATAATAAAATTATGATATATTTATATTTATATTACGTATTGTATCTGAAACGTAAAATAAAATATTCTATGATATATATTATACATTTATATTGCATTTGAAAGTGATTTTTTTTAAAAAGAAAGTAAATTCACATGAATTCATGCACATTGATGAAAACAAATATTTTATTGTTTCTCGATTTTTAGACATTTAAAAAATTCTTCTATATTTTGAACACATTTCAGTAACATCTTTTGTATTTCTTAAGCATAACTCTTAGCATTCATGAGTGCTTCCGAGAGGCCCTTTTGAAAATCGAAGCTTCCGTCGCTGGAGACTGCCATAGCATTTACGCAAATGTAAAACCAAAGGACTTTGACGCAAGATTTTCCTGGAGGACAACTGTAGTCTCCACCAGGACAGCACACAGCATTGTCGAATGGAGCGCACTTGTAGACCTGACTATCACCGTAACAACATCCTGTAGAAAAAAATATGGAAAAATTAAATATTATCCAAGAAAATGTCATTTGCGCTCTTCAATAAAAACAGAACGTACTAAAAATTGCTCAGAGTTTCCTGATAGATTTTAGAATCATTGGGTGTACTGTCTAACTATTACGCAGTCTTTTAATAATTTCATAAAAAGTAACGATATCTTCCGACGTTATCGTATCAAATAATTATACTTTTTCTCAAAAAAGTAATGAAAAAAACAAGTAAAAGTATAAAAACTTAAGTAACGAAGTACAAGTACGTTTTTTTTATTTTTATTTTCGTTACTAGTAACGAAGGTTAAAGTTATGTAATGTATGCTCATCCAGCAATTGTTTTTGATTGGTTTATGGATGTATGCTTGTTTATATTATTGTACCAGATTTGTATTGAAAGAGTATGGAAGGACTACAGCTGTTTTATGTTTTTCAGGAAGTTATGTGATGCCTAATTTATTTTATTTCTTGCTTAATAAAAGTTTTCTGTAAGTTCAAAGATGAGTGTTCAACTATGTTTGCTTGAAATTTTTCATTACATGCGCACTTAACTATTCCAGTAAATTCTCCCTCATTGGAAAAGGTTTAACTTTTGTTTCCATTAAAGCAGACAATCTCAGACCTGCAATCGGGAGGAGTTCTCGTGAGAGCTGAACAGTCTGTATTGTAACTTTAATGTATGAGATCGATCAAATTAATAAAGCCTCTTAGAAGCTAAGTCTAAAAGAGTTTTCATCGTTTTGGAAGCAAAATCCAGATGATATATGTAAATTTACATACATAAGATGCTCTGTAACAAGGAGTATATAAGGTGTTCTGTTTTTTCTAAGTGTTTATATTATATGCAGATGTCCTTCATTTGTTGTAAAAACTACTTTATGACAGCAATTTTATTCAGTTTTGAAACATTTTGAGGCTAATAAAATTTATTTTAAAATTTCTCTTCTTCCGAATTTCCCAGAAATAAAAATCAAGTTTAATTAGAGTTATTTTATACAGCCAGCAGTGCTTTCTATTTTTCAATGAGTCGAAATTCCAGTTTCATGTAAAACAAAAATTAGAGTATTAGACAATCTGTAACAATTTAAACAATCTAATATTTCAAAACTGACATAACTTATTTTACACTTTATTGCCTACCCTTAAAAGCTGTACGTTGTAAGTCAAATGGAATGATGTATTTTTGGTATATTACAGCGTAATTCATAGGGTGGTCTACATTCCCACATCAGACAATAGAGGACAACATCCATGCCCTGAGCGGAATTCAAACCAGCAAATAATGGTTTCGTAGTGAGGAACGCTGACCACTGAGCCACCTGGCCGGCTTCCAATTTATAATCTAATTTTAATAGTTTCTATTTTTTCAAAACTTTTCTTCAATAAATTCATGAGTATTTATGTAAATTGTACTTTTTGGTGTCGTTTAATATAAAAATATTTTTCTTAAAAAAATATATCGAATTTTTCATTTTTTTTTAACCAATATGGTTATAATTTCGCATTAGTTTTGCAAACATTTGCTCATAAATACTTTAAGAAATTATTAAAAAAAAGCAGTGAAACATGTTTTTCTTTCTAATAATCTTATTCAAATAAAAATAAAATTGACCATAAAATTTGATCTCTGGAGTCATTTTATGCATACGAAAGTGTAAATATGCAAGAAATGAAAATCACTTTGCACTGGGATGTTTTGCCCAAAAATGATTTAAATTAAATAATCTAAAATTTGGTTTTCAGAAAGTAAAGTACTATCTGAAAATATTGTAAAATTATTGTAGCTTGATTTAAAATACGAAAAAAATCACCTCTGAATATAAGACATTAGATTCGAGTTTTTTTTTTCTCAATAGAATATCAAAATCTTCACTTTTGATGAAAATAAGTTGAAGTTTAATCTGAATTACTTCATAACATTTTCATAGTGTTTTCAAGGTGAAATTTTTGCTTCAGAAGAATTGTTTAAGTAATATAGTGACTATACCTGCATGTTAATTTTCCTGATAAATATTAAACATTTGAATTCGCCGTGTACCAAGTCAACTTAATGCAATTTGTTTTAAATATTTCTAATTGAACATATTTTTGAATATCTGAAGAAAAAATGAAGTTATTTTTTTAAACGAAATAACGAATTAAAATTGGTTCTTATATAAAAAAAAAGAAATAATTTTGAAACATTTTGCACTTAAAAAGCACCGGAGCGGATCCATTTAAAATTTAACTTCGAATTTAATAGCTTCTGCAAACTTGTGTCCATACATTGCAATATGTTTCGATTTACAATTAATATGAAGTCTGAAATACAAAAAGTTTAGTCTGTAAGAAAACTGAAAACAATGATCTAGTTACTTTTCAAAACTATTGTTTCATTTCATTTGTTTAAAACTAACAAAATGATTTTCTGCAACAGTGATAGTTTTTTTTATCCTGTTGTGAAACAAAAAGAAAAAAAAGGCTATTTTTAAAAAAATTATCTCAACTATTAAAAAATTATTTTTAGAAAAGTTTTTTTTTAAGATATGGAATTGTGTAAATATTAGGATTTATTTTTCCTAATGAAATTTTTTAATACGTTAAGCAAAAATGGTAATTTTCTGTAAAAACTCAACTTAGAACTTGCTGTAATCAAAGTAGAAAAAAAGAGACCAATATTAATTAAAATTTTCAGGTTGTATAATTATTGTTAATTGTGTAATTATTCTTAATGGTGTAAGTACTCTTAAATGATTTTTTTTAACTTTTTCAACTAGTCGTTCGTATTTTCACATTTTCAGCATGCATTTTAATATTTTTTATTCATAAAAAAATCAATATTTAATTAATACTAATTTCTAAAACAGAATTCTTAAAAAAATATTTAGATTTTATAATTTTTTTAACAAACTTGGTTTTTTAACAAACCTGAAGTTTTGAAATTTATTTTAACTTTATTTAAAAAAATTATGTTTAGACATTGTATTATTTTTTAGCATGCTCCTTTTTTCTCATTTCTTTGGATTGAGAAAAAAAAAATAAAATCGCTAATATTTTTAGGACATTTTTAATAGAATTTTATTTTAAAATATTTTTATAGAGCAAGTAAATTGACTTTAATTGTAACAAATATTGATGAGTGTGAAAGCATATTAGAAGTGTTTCTAAATTTTACTTACTGCCATATCCAGGGCAAGATCCCCAACCACATGTCTCAGCAGCAGCCAATAGTGCCAAACAGAGCACGCCAAATATTACAAGTTGTACCCTCCTGCATAGAAATAAACGAACAAAATAGTTTAAATAATACTTGAAAAACAATAAGAATTATGAATAATTTAAAAAAGTTTTTTTTTTACTGTGATATCATATGATTATAATTTACTCAAAGAATGTAATTCAAAATAAAAATGGAACGAAAAAAAAAGTACTTTTCATTTATAGCTTTTAAAACACACTTTTCAACAATAGTGTTTTAAAATTACTAGCTAGTAGCTTTAATGAAAAAACTTTTCCACATTCGAGAATTTAATATTTTAAAATTTTTTATCTGATTTGATTAAAACTTAATCAGCTTACAGCTTATTAAAATAGATATCGATACACGTAAGAGCATTTAGGTTATGTTTATAGTTTTTGACTAATTAAAGATAATATTTGTGAATGAAATTTTTGTTCAAAATGTTGCGTTCAATTTATTATTGTCATTGAAAGTTACTCCAATAGTTACTTAAATAAGGGCTCATCCAGTTTCTCTTTCCTTTTAAGCAAATAATACTATTATATGGGCGAATCTCAGGAATCATTAACCTATATGTCTTCAAACTTCAAACCGCACGTCAAACCGTAACCATCGAAAATTGAAAAAAAAAAAGGAATACAATCCAATTATGCGAGTTTTATGTTAGTGATATTCCAAAAGCTTATTTAAAGTAGAACAAACTAGTATCATTAGTTTAACTTGTAACTCGCAGAATTGGATTGTATACCTTTTTTTCCAATTTTCGATGGTTACGGTTTGACGTGCCAAAATTTGGCGACAAACTTTAAGTGTTTGCAAACGTCAATATTCTCGAAAAATATCATATGAGAAAATATGATGGTACAGCTGAGATACTAAATTATGTTTTTAGTGATTTTCAGTTTTTTTTTTTTAAACAGAATACATATAGAAAAAAAAAGAGAAGTATGTTAAACACTCTAAGCGACACTCATGAAAAGTTGTCAAATGTAGGATTGAAGTAAGAAATGAAAGCCAAAAGCAAGTTACGCGCGATCAAAACTGTACGTATCTTAAAGTTAGTAATGCATAGTTATTCCTGTAATTTTCGCTTATTATGTTATATATTTATAAGAAAAGTTTGAAGACATATAGGTTAATGATTTCTGAGATTCGCCCATATATTTATATTCAAACAAAAATCCCATTTTTCAGTACCTAGATTTCAATATATTAAAAGTTAATTATTTTTCTTCATACTTTAATTGTCATTGATAGTGTTTAACAAAAGAAAGTCTCACGTAATCCAACTTTTATTGTTAGCAAATAATAATATATATATTTTTTTATTCCAAGAAAACTTAATTTTTCAAAATTTGTGCTAAATTTGTTATTGCCATTGAAAATTTTTATGAGAGTTACGAAAAAAAACTTTTTAACAGTCTCATTTTGAATTTTAGCAAATGAATTTGTATAATTTAAAAATTCAAAAATTTTAAAGTTTAATTTTTTATTCTCAAGAAAAATGAAAAACGCGGTAATAAAAATGATGTTCTATACAGTCTCATTTTTAAATTTAGCAATTGATATCAATTAATTTTTTACGTTCAACAAACACAAAAGTTTAATTTTTTTTAACGTTAAGTTGTTATCGTCAATGAACTTTGATAAAGCAGATGCAAATCTTCTCATTTAAATTGTTATAAATTTTATCTGATTATTCATTATTCAACAAATACTAAAATTTTGCCTTGTATATATGAAAGTTTTAATTATTTTTTTTAGTTTTGTTATTGACGATAAACGTTGAAAAAATGCTTTCCAAATAAAATTTTTAACAGTCTCACTTTTACTGTTGGAAGGCAATATCATCAAATCTTTACCATTTAACAATTCTAATATTTTGCATTTTATTTGCTTCAATTTTTAATTGTTTGTTTTCATAGTTTAATTGTTACTTCTATTAAACTTTGATAAATCTATTACAAAAATAAGTTCCAAACAACAGTTACAAACACTATTTATAGCTATAGCAAATAATATCATTAATATTTTATTGTTCAACAATGCTGAAGTTTTGCTTTATTTGTATCAAACTTTTAAGTATTTGTCTTCTTAGCTTAAAATTTATTTTTACTGAACATTAATAAAAAATTTAAAAAATTTAATTTATAACAGTTTTTAATTGTTAAAAATTTTAGCTTTAAATCTTTTTTATTAAAATATATTAATTATTGCGAATAAAATGTTTGTCGTAAGATAGCGTATGGAATTTCAGAGAGTGTATACTGAATGATACATATGTTTCTAACTATTATTTAGTGATAAATTTAGTTCACTTAAATAATTGATTGCAAAAATTTAAAATAATATTTGTAAATTTTTGGTGAATTTGTTTGCTTTTATCACTTAAAAAAGACGCAATTTTTGCTAACAATTTTATACAGTTTAGGTACTTATGGAACTAAAATTCGTCGATGCTTTCTTAATAACTTTCTTTAATTTATTTTGTAAAAAAAACTGTTATTGACCACAGCGTACATAAGAATTATTGAAAAATAATATATATTATTCAAAAATATATAAAGATATATAATAGTTTTTCTAAAAAAAATTAATTAAAGCTCTATTTGAAATTAAAAGCTGTTATAGCTTAATGGGAATTCACTAAATAATTAATACTTACATGATAAAGTGTATATCAAAATTATGATTTCACTAATAAAATTATTTTTTAATCTTTAATTAAGAATATTAACTGTCAAAATTTTATGAAAATATTAAGTAAAACGTTTATATATCAATTAATTAATTATATTAAGCAATTATTATAATATATTTAATAATTAAGTATATTTTTAAATAATTATATTATAAATTAGTTATAGTATTGAGTCATCATATTATTAAATAATGAATACTTACATTATGCAATCCTTCGAGTATTTTCAAGTTGAAGAATAATACCGCAAATAAATGCTAATAATTGCTGTTTCCAAAGCTTCTGATTTATATAGTAAAACAACTCTAAAATTATCTTTGATAATATTAGATAAGACAGCTTGAATAAAGCATACAGTGAAAGTGCAACTAAAATATCTTGTATTTAGATCAATACCAGGATCTCTTATTTCAAGATAAAAACGGTTCCTTAAACTATGTCATTGGTCCCTTGAAAATTTAGCATATTGTGCTTTTTACCAATAAGGGAACCTTGTCAACTAAAATCCATTAAAATTTGCTTTGATCGCTCTTATTCCTTATCAATTTGATAATAAAAATGATGAAATAGGTAACTTTTTTAAGTAAATAAATAGGTAAGTATATTTCCCTTCAATATTAACCCCAAAAGAAAATAAATAAATAAAAGAAAAATATTGAAATTATTCTTTTTCAAATATTTAAATGGAAACGCAATAGTTTAATTCATATTAATGGCATTTACACATATATGCACATTAATCACATTACACTATAATTCATATTAATGACATTTTTAGTTAGTTACATGTTTATTTTACCTTTCAATAAGCCCTGAATAGAATTCACATTTAAAATGTAATAAAAGTCCTTATTTGAGTATTGTAAATAAATAAATTCATAAATGATAGTGCGAAATAAAAATTACTGTTTTCAATTTAAAAAAAAATTATTTTCGTTCAAATTAGTTACATTTAGAGATGAAATTTAAGAATCTTTTTTAAGTTAATAACAATCATGTATAAATATTACGAATATTACGATTCCTTTGCATTGTTTTATGTTTATTTGATTTTATTACGTTTATTTGATCTCACTAACACTTAACATGAAAAATGTGTCTTAATTTAAGTATAATAAATAAACAAATAATTCAAAATAAAATCATTGTTTCCAATTATTTGAAAGAAAAAACAATGTTTTAAGCCAAGTTCAGGACAATTAGAAATGAAATATAAATTCCTCTTTCATATATCGTTAACATGAGCAATGTTTCAAATTACATTGTTTACATTATTACATGATTATTTTGACTTTCAAATAGAGCTCAATAGAATCTCACTCATATTTAAACTGTAATAAATATTCTAATTGGAGTATAAAAAATAAACAAATACATAAAATAAATACATATATAAATAAAAATTAAAAATAAAACTTTTGTAAAATTCACTTCTATATTTAAAGCGTAGTATTAAAAGCGTATTTTTGAATATATCACTATCTTGAATAAATACTGCGAATCACATTGCTTACAATATTGCATGTTTATTTTGCTTTTCAAATGGTCCTCAATAGAGTCTCACTCAAATACAATATATGCCCGAACTCGAGTGTAATAAATAAATAAATGTATAACATAAATACATAAATAAATAAATAAATAAATAATTAAATAAATAAATAAATAAAATAATTAAATAAATAAATAAATAAAATAATTAAATAAATAAATAAAAAAAACTTTAAAATGCTTAATAGATCCCGTCATTAAAAGCATAGTAAAGGAAAGAGAAAATAATTTTTAATCCAAAATCTTGAAGGAAAAATACAAATCATAAAAGAGGAAAGGTTTTCTTGCAACAATGCTTGTTCTCTCCTATATGATAGGAATAAATTTACTTCATCATGAAAAGTTAATGTTGTGTAACAAGAATAATATAATTTTATATAACCACTTTGCTCGAGAAATTTCTATCAGTGTACAACAAATTGTAATGCATAAATTTCAAAATAATTTTTTTCCTAGATCAATAATGTAATTACCTTTGTTCTGAACTAAAACTTTAAAATGTTAAAGAAAACAAATGAAATAGAACAAAATATATTGATTTAAGAGTAATTAAAAAATATTGCTGCTTAAAGCTTAATAAAAATAACAAATTCACACCTAGACCTTAGCTTTTAGTTCAAAAAATTGCTAGCTTCATACAAAATCTTCATACAAAATCTCAAGGAATTCTGTGATAAACTTATTTTTAATGTGTGTTAGCATAAAGATATATTCTCAAAGTCAACTTTCTTCCGAAAATGCCTTTAAAATGCAAGAAATTGTTGAATTGTAAAATTTTTTTTAACAAAATAGAAATTATTAATCGAAAATTAATATCTGGAAATGAATATTATTTGCATTAAAAAAATATAGTTTATTCATAAAAAAAAAGTTTTAAGTACTTAAAATATAATAAAAATAACTTTAGTTTCGTTTTCTGGTGTTTGCATCCGATTTTGGTTTCATCTGTCATTATACGAAAAAACAGAAGTAACTACATTTCAAAAATCAGAGTTCAAAAATTTAAAGGGTTTCGGAAATCTAATGTATTAAAGTTTACATACGGATAAAAAAAACTACATATATAAAAGAAAGAAACTGCCGATTTTCCACCCGACGGATACTTTGAACCATTTTTTTCATGTTTTTCTTATACCGATAATGGGAAACACAAAATATTGATAAAGAATTTTAACCTTTAATTGTATTATGAATTTGAAAAATTTCACATAATTGAATTTACAGGGTATCCCGAAATGATTGATCTTAATATAAATTTTTAGAATTACATCCCAGAATAAAGTTAAAAAAAGGAACTCACTGAAAAAAATTATGGCAATTCTCATAAATGAATTTACAGGGTATTATGTGCTTATTATTTACAGGGTCCACGACGCTCTTAATACATATTTTTAAGAATTACATCCCAGAATGAAGTAACAAAAAGCATAGATAATATACGGGAAAAATATGGCAAATACTTGTATATTTTATATTTCATAACCGTCGTTGAACAGCCGACCTAATTTTCGAATTTAAGACTACTAACGTTCAACTACGTAGCCTTGCAATTTTTAACCCAATTCAGAAGACAAGGGAACTTCTGGATCAAGTATTAGGAGAAATTTACCTTCGTGGAGAACTTTTTGATGGAGCTAACCAGCATTTGCGTAGAGAGGGAGACCACAAGAACGTCCCATAGTTAGCCAGGCGGCAAGAGGATTCTAACCAGTGATCTGTCTACCACTGAGAATAGAATGCCTTGTTCAGGCATTTATGCTTATAAAATGCATAGTTTTTCATAATTTTGATAACTGGTAGATGCTACTTTGCAGTGGGGAAAAAACAAATAACCAACGAGAGAAAAGTTAACAAGTGTTTGCTAAATAAAATCGAGTTTATCAACTTTTGCGTTAGCTTAAGCTATACTAGCACTGTTAAAATTACCAATTTATGCTTAAAATTACCTAGTTTTACCAAATTTACTACCAAACAGCATGGTAATAAACAACACTTTTTTAAAATAATTTTTCCAAAAAAGTCATTACATTAAATTACAATTAATCAAAACAAAAAAGTCATTACATACAAGCGCTTCATTAAAAATTACCTTGTTTTTTTGGTGTTCCCATAGAGCAAGAAATAAGGTAAATGCAACCATATTCTGATAGTTTTGACCACACTTCTTTTTCAAAGCGTGTCTCAAAGTATTATTTAAGTCAGTATATATGTTACGGCGAATGACCGAAATCTGGAGAATGTCGACATTCACCGGTGAATGTCGACACATAGTCGCTTTGGTGAATGTCCGAAATATTTGTTATATCCAATTTTATATTATTTTATTCGTTGATATTATTATATTTATTTGATATATTTATATTTATTCTATATTTTAATACTTACTGACGATAGATTAGAAGAAACATCAGTGTTTGGAGTATCGGGCAAATATATACCGGGCAATGGCACTTGACCTTAAAAAAACATCAGTGTAGGTTATACCGGGCAAATGTATACCGGGCATTGGCACTTAACCTTAAAAAACATCAGTGTAGGGTATACCGGGCAAATGTATACGGGGCAGTGGCACTTAACCTTAAAAAACATCAGTGTAGGGTATACCGGGCAAATATATACCGGGCAGTGGCACTTAACCTTAAAAAAACATCAGTGTAGGGTATACCGAGGAAATGTATACCGGTATTTCGGTCATTCACCGTAACAGCGATAAATTTTTCGCCTGACAAAGCTGACTGACTCCACCAGCACAAAGAATTTGGCGGATTTGGCGAGAAACAGCCAGTCGCCTCTTTGTCGGCTCCTGTCTTTTCGACCTCCACCAGAGCATATCTGTGATTGTCGACATACACCGGTGAGGGTCCGAATGTACTAGAATGTAATGAAATATTCGATCTTTCACCGACGTATTTGGTGCATGTCGACATTCCCCGGTGAAAGTCAACAACCACCGATTTCGGTCATTCGCCGTAGCATATATGTAAAAGTAATAAAAATCTATTGAATCAATACTGATGAAACGAGACAGAAAACTTCAAAATCTGTTTGATGGCCGAAAAAGACAAAGACGAGTTGAAGGGCGATTAATGAAATAACCTCCCATTTTTGTCATGCAATAAAATTGGTTTCGATGAATTCAGTCCTAACGTAATGAGTATGCACTTTCAACTTCATTTTTGACAAAGATTTTAAAAAATATATTCCTTTATTGAACTATTTATTTAAATATATTTTTTAATTATTTCTCTTCATTTACTAAGTTTAAAATAAATATTTCCATGCACTTTTATATTTATATGTATTTTTTCATCTTTTACCTAAGAAGAGTGGAATCATGGAAGAGTGAATCTTTGAAAGATTATGTGATATTTACATATTCCTAAATAGTAAAAAGTATTCAGATAATATCTTAAAAATCAATGTCTTACCCAATAATTCTGGAAAGGAAGTTCTAAGATAACATATCATAAGAATTTCAATTTAGGAGCCATTCTTTTATAACATGTAAGACAATAAGACAATAAAATTTAATTTAAAACTCGAAAATTTAGATATCCTATTTTGCAAGTTGGTTAATATGATATTTCTAACTAGTGAAACTACCTTCGCTTAAAATACCACAGCAGTTTTGAATTTCAAGTGCTGAAGCAGTAGTAAATAATAAGTTTAAAATAAGAATTGATAATTCGTAATTAAATGAATTATATCGCTATAAATAAATAATAAGTTTTATAACTGTGAGCGCTGTTCAAAAATGTGTTATATATTCGCTATATTAATATTAGCCTTGTTATCAAAGACGTAATAATGCGATTAGCATTAAAATGTTCGAATAGAAACAATTATTGAAAGATTAATTTGTTTGAAAAAGAAGTAGGTTGTGGTATGTCTAAATTTAACTAGGTAAAAAGTGATTAATTGTCTCCAAAAATCACACTTCATTAAAGTGCAAAGTCTTACATTAAGTGCCGGGTAAACGATCATGTTTAAACAGATCTTGTTTATTGAGTATATAATTTTTCCTTATTTAGAGTTTTTTTTGTGCGGAATCCATAAAAATGTTAAGAAAGTCTCATTATCAGTGTTCAAATCGAAAACAAAATTTTCAAATTTTAGATTCAGAAAATAATATAAAAAAATTAGATTTTTTAAAAATTTTTTAATTATTTTTTAATACTACGGGGCAGAAAAATACGAATGTGAGGCCTCGTGTAAATGCCTCATCCCCTGCCCCAGAAATAAGGTAAATGCAACCATATTCTGATAGTGATTCTTTGTGAATGATTTTTGAAAAGGGGGAGCATTCGGGCACGAAATAATTAATGAATTTTTTTTTCCTATTGGAAATTAAAACTTTAAAAATAATTAAAGTTATCACAAATTATTACTATTTATCATCGAAAAGCATTATAATTAGTAAAATTTTTTTTTTACTTAAACATAGTTAAATTATCATCGTTTGCCTTTTCACGATTTAAAAAGGAAAAATAAATAAATAAATTAAATATATAAATAAAATAAAAAAAGTTTGAATTTGATGCAAAAAAATAAAAAATTTGGAAAAAAAAGGTATTGCTAAATTTTATTATTAAAATATGCTGTTAAATTATAGATATAATTATAATTCAAATTGAGTTTTTAGTTAAAATTACTCATTAATTTAAATTTTTTAATTAATTTATTAATTAATTTTAAATAAATTATTGTTTAATTTAGTATTTTCAAATAAATTTGATACAAATGGAAAGTAGTGAACTAAAACTCTTAATCATTTATTGTATTCTGTAATAAAGCTATAATATATTTATATTTATATTACGTATTGTATCTGTAATGTAAAGTATAATATTTTATGATATATATTATAAATTTATGATGCATGCGAAAGTGTTTTTTCAAAAGTGTTTTTACAAAGTGTTTTTTTCAAAAAAACACTTTTAATCTTTTACCGAAAAAAGGTTTTCAATTTTTTAAAATAAAAAATGTGAAATTAATTTCTTATAAATACGCAGACATTAATGAAAAAAGTAATTTATTGTTTCTTGTTTTTTAGACATTTATAAAAATCTTATGTATTCTGAACGCATTTCAGTAACATCTTTTGTATTTCTTAAGCATAACTCTTAGCATTCATGAGAGCTTCCGAGATGCCCTTTTGAAAATCGAAACTTCCGTCGCTGGAGACTGCCATAGCATTTACGCAAATGTAAAACCAAAGGACTTTGACGCAAGATTTTCCTGGACGACAACTGTAGTCTCCACCAGGACAGCACACAGCATTGTCGAATGGAGCGCACTTGTAGACCTGACTATCACCGTAACAACATCCTGGAAAAAAGAATGAAAAATGAAATTTTATCCAAGAAAAGATCATTTAGGCTTTTTATCAATAAATGTACGACGTACAGAAAATTGTACATAGTATCCTAATAGTCAGTAGTTGCCTCATTAGATGTACTGTTTGGCTATTACGTGAACTGCCACAGACAATAGACACTTGAAATGGCAGTTGCCGTAGTTGCGAAAACAAATTATTTGGTTATGGGGATAATCATTTTTGCATGACTAAGCTAGCTTAAATTAACTATTTTCCCGAAGAGAAGTTTAGTTGCAATTTCTACGCACATTTTTCGAAGTTTAGAGATTAAAATCAAAGCCTCAATATAAAATACGTTAAACTTACGAAATTTTGGTATTTAAAAAGTTTCAAAAAAGATTCTTTGAAAATTTTACTTTAACTTCAAGAAATTCAGCGAACTTGCTTATACGCATAATTGGTATTATATTTCTATTTTGTGGATGAATGATATGAAGTTTCGGTTACAAAAAGACAAAAGTTTAGCCAACCTGATAAGATAGTTTCGAAAGCATCAAAAACCTGAACTTTAAAAAATTGCGGTACAAAATACCCGCACTCTGAGTGCGGGTACTTTTTTCGGTAAAACCCATCTCTTTACGTAACATCTTACGGAACAAAAATTCCGATATACAGTAAATTTTAAAGCAATAAAACCATAAAATGACTGAACTATTCTAATTAGATAAATTTTACTGTAAACATTACAATATAATAATATAGGGGTAAATATGGATTTTAAAGTAAAATAGATTTCACGTATGATGCACCCTAAAGTGCCGGTAATGTATACTGTAATTTGATCCAGAATAGTGTAGCCATTTTTTCAAATCTAATCAAAACATTTATTTAAAGTTGAATATCTGCAGGAATGGGGATTTTTTTTCTCTTGCTCTGAAACTGCTAAATAAGATTAGGCTATTATAAAAACCTGATCTTTATTATTAAAAGAACAGTTTATTAAATATTTTTCTTATGTATTTTAATGCAATGAAATGACTAGTTAGTTTTTTTGCTAATAAAAGTGGAAAGTTTTTGATCCGTTTAACTAAAAATGTTTATTTTCTGTAAATATTGAACAAAAACTTGCAGCAGTTATATAAACTATAAAACAAAATAAAGTCAGATTTATAGATAGTGCAATCATTCCAGATTGTGTAATTATGCTTAAAGGTGTAAGTTGGATTAATAATTTTTTTTTTTTGCATTTTATATACTATGTATGAGTTAAAAAGTTTTTTTTTATGAAAACATATAAATATTTATCTAAAATTGCTAGTATTTTTACGACATATTTATGGGTCTTTAATTTGAAAAACTTTTTATAGAAAACAAGTAAAATGCTATCGATTTGTGAAAATACTGAAAGTGTGTTGAAAATATGCTGAAAGTGTTCAGCTTTTCTACGAGATATCAAATTCTACTCACTGCCAACTCCAGAGCAAGATCCCCAACCACATGTCTCTGCAGCAGACAATATTGCCAAGCATAGGACGCCAACGACAACAAGTAGTACCTTCCTACATAAACAGACAAAAAAGTTAAAATAATACTTGAAAAAAAAGTAAGAATTTTGATATTTTATTCCCCATGATATCAACTGATGATAATTTACTCGTATAATATTTTTTTAAAATTATAAGCTGTAGTTTTCAAGAGAACACTTTTTATGTACGAGGATATTATGTTATTCAATATGTTTTTCCCGTTTCATTAAACATACGCAGATTGCAGTTTATTAAAATAGATATCGTTACACGTAGGCATTTTTAGGTTATTTTTATAGCTTTCGATCGATTAAGAAAAATGTTTCGTCCCTAAAGGAAATTTTTGTTCAAAATGTTGAGTTCAATTTATTATTGTCATTGAAAGTTCATAAAACAGTTAAAGAAATAAAGGCTCATACAGTTTCTCTTTCAATGTATGCAAATTATATTATTAAATATTTACATTCGAACAAAAATGAAATTTTTCTGTACCTAAATTTCAGTATATTAAAAGTTTATTATTTTCTTTCATACTTTAATTGTAGTTCATAGTATTCATTAACAAAAGAAAGTCTCAAAAATATAACTTTTATTGTTAGCAAATAAAAAAGTGCATTTTTTTATTTTATAAAACTTAATTTTTGCTTTATATGTATTTAATGTTTAATTATTCGTCTTACCAGTTGATTATTACCATTGAAGGTTAGTGAAACAGTTACTAAAACAAATATTCAAACATTCTACCTTTTAATTTTAGAAAATGCCATAAAACTTTTATCATTTAACAATGCTGAAATTTTATTTTTTCCTCAAATTTTAATTTTTTTAAAGAAAAATAGAAGAAACAGTTATAAAAATGTAGTCTCAAATAGACTAATTTTTAAATTTAGCAATTGATATCATTAAATTTTTATCATTTAACAAATACTAAAATTTAAAATTTTTTTCAAAGCAGTTGTGTATGAACATAGATAAAGCAGATACAAACCATCTCAATTAAATTACTAGAAAACTATCTAATTATTTATCTTTCAAAAAAATACTAAAATTTTGCCTTTTACGTATTAAATTTTTATTTAATTTTTACACAGTTTTGTTATTGACAGAAAGCGTTGAAATATTGCTTTCAAAATATATTTTTAATTGTCACTTTTATTGTTTGAAAACAATATCATCAAATTCTGATCGTTTAACAATACTAATAATTTACATTTTATGTATCCAGTTTTTAATTTTTCATCTTCATAGTTTAATTGTTACTGTTTTTAACTTTGATAAAGCAATTGCAAAAACAAGTTCCAAACAACAATTACAAACACTATCACTTTTAGCTATAGCAAATAATATCATTAATTTTTTATCGTTCAACAATGCTGAAATTTTGCTTTATTTGTATCAAATTTTTAAGTATTTTTCATATCCGTTTAAACATTATTTCTATTAAAGATTGACAAAAAATTTTAATAAAAATTTTTTTTAAAAATCTTTTATTATTAAAATATATTAATTATTGCGAATAAACTTTTTGTTGTAAAATAGCGTATGGAATTTCGGAGAATGTTAACTGAATGATACATTGGTTTCTAACTATTATTTAGCTATAAATTTAATAACTCAGTTAACCTAAATATTAATTTGCAAAAAATAAAAATAAAATTGTAAATGTTCGATGTATTATTTTTTTTCTTTTATCAATTAAAAAGACGTAATTTTTATTAAAATTTTTATATAGTTTTGGTTTACTTTCAAACATTCGTTGAAGGCTTCAATATTTTTCTTAATAATTTCATTTAAGTAAATAGTTTAGTTAATTAATAACTTTTTTTTATTCATTTTGAAAAAAAAACCCATTATTGATCGTTGTGAATTTTAGAATTATTAAAAAGCAATATCAATTATTTCAAAATACATAAATATAATAATTTATCTGAAAAAGCATTAGAAATTATAAACTTTTACAACAAAATAAAAGAACTGAGGGAAAAAACATTTAACTATATTATTTAAATCATAAATACTTACATAATGTAATGTTTCGAATATTCTCAAACTGAAGAACAATAATGTAACTAATTATTTCGGAATAATTACTATTTCCAAAGCTTCTGATTTATATAGTAAATCAGCACTAAAATTATCTTTGAAAATACTAGATAAGACAGCTTGTATAAAGTATACAGTGAAAGTGCAACTAAAATCTCTTGTATTCGGAACAATACCAGGATCTCTTCTTTCAAGATAAAAAGTGTTTCTAAATTTATTCTATTGGTTAGTTTAAAATTTGACTTATTGTGCTTTTTACCAAGCAGGGAACCTTGTCAACTAAAATCCATCAATATTTGTTTATATTGCTCTTATTCCGTATGAATTTGATAATAAAAATGTTGAAATAGGTATTTTTTTTAAATAAATAAGTAGGTAAATATATATCTCTTAAACATTAACCCCAAAAGAAAATAAATAAGAGAAAGAAAATTTCTGAAATTATTCTTTTCCAATTATTTAAAAGAAAACGCAATAATTTAATTCATATTAATAACATTTACAAATTTATGCATATTAATGACTTTACACAAATTCATATTAATGATATTTTTACATTATCACATATTTATTTTATCTTTCAATAAGTCCTCAATAGAATCTCACTCTCATTTGAAATGTAATAAAAGTCCTAATTTGAGAATTATAAACAAACAAATTCATAAATGATAATTCAAAATAAAAATTATTGTTTTCAATTTTTAAAAAAAATTTATCGTTCAAATTAGTTACATTTAGAGATGAAATTTGATAATCTTTTTTAAGTTAAACACAATCATGCATAAATATTACGAACATTACGATTCGTTTGCATGTTTTATGTTTATTAGATTTTAAGTACTAAAAAGAATCTCACTAACATTTAACATGAAAAATATGTCCTAATTTGAGTATAATAAATAAATAAATAAACGATAATACAAAATAAAAACTAGTGTTTTCAATTATTTTTAAAAAATGCAATATTTCAGTTGAAATTAATGATATTTAGAAATGGAATGTAAATATCTTTTTTACTTTATTACTAACTCTAACAAATATTGCAAATTACAATGTTTGCATGGTTACACGTTTATTTGATTTTCAAGCACTCAGTAGAATATAACTAATAATTAATAAATAATAAATGTATTATTTTGAGTATAATTAATAAATAAATAAATAATTAAAAAATAATTGTTCTCGGGTATTTGAAAGGAAAAAAAAATATTTCAAGTAAAATTAATGATAATATGAAATTTAATATAAATGCCTTTTAGAATATATCGCTATCATGAACCAATGTTGCAAATTATGTTGTTTACGTTATTGCATGTTAATTTTATCTTTTAAATAGCCACCAATACAATCTCACTCTCATATAAAATGTAATAAACGTCCTGATTTGAGTTAAATAAATAAATAATTAAAATAAAGGAATACATAAATAAAACAAATAAATAAACAAATAAATAAATATACAAATAAATAAATAGTGTTCCATGGTTCATTTAATGAAACACAACTCAACAACAACCTAGCTCCAATGTCCAATTTGATTTCTTTTTTATGGTTTTATAACTAAGGTAGTTTTAAATAGTTAAGAAACTATATAGATTTGTAATCATAGTTTATTTAACTATACTAGTCGTAAACATGTTAAAAACCATAAAGTTAAAATATATTATTTACGGTAATGCTAGATGGACTGCTGCTGGTTATTTTACCGTATTTTTAGAATGAAAATTCTAACAGTGTGCTTAATAGAATCTCACTAACATTTAATGTGCAATAAATGTCCTAACTTGTGCATACTCAATCAATGAGTAAATAATTAGCAAAAGTCAGTCGATCCAATTAATCGCGAAGTTTACGGTAAAGAACATTTTATACTTTTATAGTTTTGGAACCGTTTATAACTATCATGGTTTAAAAACCGTAAAAAAATTTTTTGTTAGATATTCTAGCTAGGCTTTTAGTTAGGTAATGGGCTTTGATGTTAGGTAGTGGTTGAGTTGTGTTTTATTAAAAAAAAACCGTTGAATATGGTTTAATAGGTTTGTCTGGTTTTTCACCTGTAATAAGAGAGGAGAAACACTAGACTGTAAAGCAGTTTCATGGTGCTTCCATGTATGCGGAAATGAGAGTCTCATATTCTAATAATCCAGAGTCACAAATTGGGAGTGCAGGACACGAGAACCTCTTAGTGTGTTGAAGAGAATATATGAGATATTTTGATGTCAATGCTGGGACTCGGTCCCCCCTTCCTCGTTCTGTTGGTCATGAGATGACAAAATAGCCCTCTCGGCTATAACGTGTACAAAACTACAAGGTACTAAGTGGCTTCATTTGCTAGGCCTAATTGTTGTGATAAAGTAATGTTGTTTAACCGTATTAGTTGAAACCGTTAATAAACAGTTTTTTTTTTACAGTTAACAGTTCGAATACTATCTTATTTATGGTTATTTGACTGTTTCGTTTAAATATGGTAAAATAACAATTAAATAAAATGCTAATTAGCCATTTTTTTCGCAAAATTTTTAATATTGTGAAACAAATTGTAATGCATAAATTTCAAATTTTTTTTTTAACTTGATCAATAATGTAATGACCTGTGTTCTCAACTAAAACTTTAAAATATTAAAAAAACAAACAAAAATGAAATCGAATTAAATGTGTTTTTTAATATTGAATTTAAGAGTAATTCCTAATTTTGTTACTTGAAGCTTAATAAAAGTAGCAAATTTCACACTTCGACCTTAGCTTTTATTTAAAAATATCGCGAACCTTATACAAAATCTGCATACAAAATTTCAAAAAATTCTATGATAAACGGATTTTTAACGTGTGTTAGCGTGAAGCAACTTTCTCAAAATCAACTTTCTTTAGACAATGCATTTTAAAAACAAGAAAATTTTGAAATGTAAAAAAATTTTGACAACATAAAAATAATTAATCGAAAACTAGTTTCTGGAAATGAATTTTATTTGTCTTAAAAACGATAGTTTATTAAAATAAAAGAAAAAGGTTTCGTTTGTCATTATACGAAAAAGCAGATGTAGCTTCTTTTCTAAAAATCAGAGTTCAAAAATTTAAACGTTTTCGAAAGTTTAATGAAATGAAGGTTATATATAGATAAGAAACTATATATATATATAAAAAAAAGAAAAACGGAATTTTTGTCGAAACTGCCTATTTTTACCCACGGATACCTTAAATTATTGCTTGCATCTTTTTCTTATACCGATACTGAGGAGAACAAAATATTGATAAAGAATTTTATCCTATTAAAATTAACATAATTGAATTTACAGGGTTCCCCACAACGATCGTTCTTAAAAAAATTTTTTAGAATCATATCCCAGAATGAAGTAAAAAAAAAAATAGATATTTTACGAAAAAAAAAAAAAATATGACAATTCACATAATTGAATTTACTGGGTGTTCAACAACGCTCTTAATACATATTTTTAGAATTGCATCCCAGAATGAAGTATAAAAAATTACAGATAATATTCTGGGAAAATATGGCAAACTCACCTTCCTTGTACATTTTATATTTTATAACCGTCGTTGAACAGTCAGCCCAATTTTTGGGTTTACGACTACTAATGTTCAACTGCGTTGTCTTGTAATTTTGAACCCTATTCAGAAGAGAAGGAAACTCATTGATCAAGTATTGGGAGAAGCTAACCGAGGGGGAGGGCTGTTTGATACAGCTTACCTGCATTTGCGTTACATGGAGATGAAAACCACGAGAACTTCGCATGGTTAGCCTGGCGGTTGGGGTACTCTACCGTGATCCGTCTACCACTGAGTATATTTCACTTAAAAACTGTGGTTTGTGCAAGCTGGATACGGAATTCGTATCGACAAGCCATCGCTGGGATTCGAACACGGGTCACCGCATTGGAAGCCGAACGCTCTATCCCCTGAGCCATTGCGGCTCACCTTACTTGCATAGTGAAGATTTTTCTAGGATCTGAGTAGCTTGGTGCGTTGGGCATTTGACTCGTATTCGGGAGAAAGAGAGATCGAGTTTAGCCAGCCGAAGTATCCTCGTCTATTAAATGGTGACTGATGCACGTTAAATCTGTCGGGGTTACAAAGTCCTCCAAGTTCAAATAACAAATCAATACCTCTGGGGTTATTAAATTGGAGATTGACCGTTCTCTGGTTCAAGTCAAAAATACGATCTGTGCTTGATGAATGGGTCCTCTTTGAAAACCGGTCTGTGGCGCAAGTGTGTAACTGAAGTCGTATTCTTAGCCTTTAATGGCGCCACTGAAAAGAAAGAAACGCTCCCTCTGTCTTAAATTCGCTTAGTTTCCCAAGCAGGCTTGATGGAATGGTAAGTCAGAAATAGAATCAAAGACTGATTTTTCTGGAGAAAGAAACCGCAATTCTATGACTTAAATCGAAAAATATACGGTATTTAAACCATTCAAATGTTACTTTTATTGTTCGTTGTTGTTACGGTTTACCGGAAATTTTGCATTTAAAAGGTATATTTCTCATTAGAATATATTGTGTAACAAATACAAATCTCAAAAATAAATGTAACCAAATAAATGATTTTTATGCCATGTTTTTAAGTATCATGGTAAAAAGTTTTATATATATGCCGACCGCGCTTTGAGGTGGTCAGGGAACTAGTCTTGTATAATAAAGGTCCTGGGTTCGAATCCCGCTCAATTCATGAACGTTCTTTCATTCTCTGTACTATAAGTCCAAACTATGGGAGCAAGTCCCGTAGTGGACTCATCGTACAGACACTGTTCCTAGTAGAGCACCGAAGTCAAGCCTCACTGGCTGCGGCAGTAAGCGGATGGGTGACCCAGCATACGTAGGTTTCGAGGGTGCGCAGCATTGGTCCCCTTTAAATTGTTTTACCGTAAAGTGCTTGACTTCGCGCAGTTCGTCGGGTTACCAAAGAGGAGAACCCATCCCCTCTGCAGAGGATCAAAATTGCGATGGCATGTCTTCGGATCATCCTCTGGGATTTTTCCCAGACCGTCGCCAATAGCTCATTGTGCAGCTCCAGCTAGTCATCAATAATAGCTAGTTATAAATAAATAAATTATATCGCTATAAATAAATAATTAGTTTAATAGTTGTGAGCGCTGTTCAAAAATGTTATATTCGCAATATTAATATTAGCGTTGTTACCAAATCCGTAATAATGCAAGTAACAATAAAATGTTTGAAACGAAATAGTTTTTGAAAGAATAATTTGTTAAAAAAAAAGGTTTTTAACTCAAATGTCTTATTTTAATTAGGTTAAAAGTAACTAATCGTCTCTAAAAATCATACTTTATTAAAATGCATAGTCTTACATTAATTGTCGGGAAAATGATCATGTTTAAACAGATCTTGTTTTCTGAGTCTATAATTTTGTCTCAGATTTTTTTTTTTGTGCGAAATCCTTAAATATGTCAAGAATGTTTTATTATCCGTGTTCAAATCGAATACAAAAGTTTACAATTTTAGATTCAGATAATAATATAAAAAATTGTAATTTTTTTATTATTTTTTAATTATTCTTTTAATAATTAAATAAAAAAAAAACGAATTAGAAGGAAGAAAAACTTGCTAAATTTTATTTTTAAGAAATTCTGTTAAATTATAGATATAATTATAATTTAAATTTATTGTTTAGCTAAAATACCTATTTTTAATAAATTATGTAATATAGTATT
Organism: Parasteatoda lunata; assembly: GCA_949128135.1. Taxonomy (NCBI): domain Eukaryota; kingdom Metazoa; phylum Arthropoda; class Arachnida; order Araneae; family Theridiidae; genus Parasteatoda; species Parasteatoda lunata. Next base: position 88,961,304 of record OX421975.1, read on the forward strand.
TTCAAATAAATTAGATACAAATGGAAAGTAGTGTTCTGAAACTGTTAATAATTCATTGTATTACGTAATAAAGCTGTAATATATTTATATTTATATTACGTATTGTATCTGTAATGTAAAGTATAATATTTTATGATATATATTATAATTTTATATTTAATTTAAATGGGATTTTTTTAAAAAAGAATGTAAATTCACATGAACTCATGCACATTGATGAAAACAAATCTTTTATTCTTTCTCGTTTTTTAGACATATATAAAATTCTTACATATTCTGAACACATTTCAGTAACATCTTTTGTATTTCTTAAGCATAACTCTTAGCATTCATGAGTGCTTCCGAGAGGCCCTTTTGAAAATCGAAGCTTCCGTCGCTGGAGACTGCCATAGCATTTACGCAAATGTAAAACCAAAGGACTTTGACGCAAGATTTTCCTGGAGGACAGCTGTAGTCTCCACCAGGACAGCACACAGCATTGTCGAACGGAGCGCACTTGTAGACCTGACTGTCACCGTAACAACATCCTAGAGAAAAAAATATGGAAAAATTGAATATTAATCAAGAAAATATCATTTGCGCTTTTAATCAATAAAGGTAGAGCGTACTAAAAATTTCATAAAAAACTAACGATATCTTCAGACATTATCGTATCAAATAATTATACTTTTTCTCAAAAAAGTAATGAAAAAGCAAGTAAAAGTATAAAAACTTAAAAAGTAACGAAGTACAACTAAAAGTACCTTTTTTTACTTTCATTTTCGGTACTTGTAACGAAAGTAACAGTTTTGTAATGTATGCTCATCAATAAGTGTTGTTGATTGGTTAATAGATGCATGCTTGTTTATATTATTGTACTAGATTTGTATTGAAAGAGTATGGAAGGACTATAGCTGTTGTTATGTTTTTCAGGAAGTTATGTGATGCCTAATTTAAGTTATTTTATTTCTTGCTTAATAAAATTTTTTGTAAGCTCAAAGATGAGTCTTCAATTACGTTTGCTCGAAATTTTCCATTAACTAGAAACTTAACCATTCCAGTAAATTCTTTCGCAATTGAAAAGGTTTAACTCTTGTTTCCATGACAGCAGACATCCTCAGACCAACAATCGGAAGGAGTTCTCGTGAGAGCTGAACAGTCTGTATTGTAACTTTAACGTATGAGAGCGATAAAATTAATAAGGCTTCTACAACAAAGTCTGAAGGAGTTTCGAAAGCTAAATCCAGATAATTCATGTAAATTTACGTATATAAGACGTTCTGTAACAAGGTGTATACAAGGTGTCCTATTTTTTCTAAATGCTCATATTATACGCATTAGTCCTTTATTTGTTTGAAAAACTATTTTATAACAGTAGTTTTAGCAAGTTTTGAAAAATGTGAAGCAAGTAAATTTTATTTTAAAATTTCTCTTCTTCCGAATTTCCCTGATTGAAAAATCAAGTTTAATTAGAGTTATTTTATACAGCCAGCAGTGCTTTCTACTTTTCAAAGAGTCGAAATTCCTGTTTCACGTAAAACAAAAATTAGAGTATTAAACAATCCATAACAATTTAAACAATCTAATATTTCAAAACTGACAAAACTTTTTTCACTCGTTATTGCCTAACCTTAAAATCTGCACGTTCTAACATTTCTGGTACATTGCAGAAAAATTCGAAGGGTGGCCACATCATAGACACAACAGAGAACAACATTCATGTCCTGAGTGGGATTCAAACCTGCAAATATTGGTCTCGCAGTCAGGTACACTTACCGCTTAGCCACCTGAACGGCTTCGAATTTATAATCTAATTTTAATAATTTCTATTTTTTCAAAACTTTATCTTCAATAATTTCCTGAGTATTTATGCCAATTGTACTTTTTGGTATAGTTTAAATGAAAATAATTTTAAAAAAATTTGATTTTTCCTTTTTTTTATACCTAATATTTTTATAATTTTTTATTAGTTCTGCAGACATTTGCTTATAAATACTTTTAGAAACTATATATAAAACAAACAAACAGTGATACTTCTTTCTTTTTCTAATAATCTTATTCAAATAATATAAAAATATTAATATTCACATATTATTTTTATTCAAATATTAATATTCAAAAAATATTATAATATATTATTCAAATAAAAATACAATGGGATAATAAAGATAAAGTAAAATTGTATTCAAATAAACATAATTTTTGACTTTGACATAACTTTGCAAGAAAGGAAAAGTACATCGCACTGTGAGGTTTTGTCCATAAATTATTAAATTAAATAATCTAAAATTAGGTTTTCAGAAAATAAAGTACTGTCTGAAAAATACAATTAAAAATTTGAAATAAACAATTTATTATTGAGTGTTTCGATCTGATTAAAATTTTTAATACTGTAAAAATCTATTTAAAATTACGTTTTTAGTTGAAACTTTGATACAAAGTGCGAGTAAGAGTCTTCGGCTTTTAAAGCAAATAATTTGTCGTTTCACAGGTCAGCTGAATTCAACTTTTATTTATTTTTTTAAAAAATTATTTCCATTATTTTCAAGTCATATTCTGAAATCTTTGTTAATAAAAAAAATCTGTAATTATTATTTCTTACGGAAAAACTAAAACTGCTTCCTATTGAAACAATAATTGAAATACTTTTGAAAATTTTTGCACTTAAAAAGTTCCGCAACGGATTAAGCTTCGAAACTGAGGGCTTCGGCAAACTTGTGGCTATGCATTACTTGTAATATGTTTTGATTTACTACTGATATAAAGTCTAGAATACAAAAAGGCAAAAGTTTAGTCAGCAAGAAAAGCAAAACATTGTTATGCAACACTACAAAGGTATAGTTACTTTTCAAAAATATGATTACTTTCTAAAAAATATTTTTAGAAAGGTTTTATTAACATATGGAATTAAGTAAATATTAAGATTATTTTTTCTCATGAAATTTTTTAATTCATTTACCCAAACTGGTCTTTAACTGTAAAAACTCAAAACTTGCTGTTATCAAAAAAAAAAAAAAAAAAGAATACCAAAATTAAATTAAATTTACAGGTTGTGTAATTATTTTTAATTTTGTAATTATTCTTAATGGTGTAAAAGTATTTAAATTTTTTTCACGTTTTCATCTATTCGATTTCGTTTTCCCATCTTCAGCATGTATTTAAATATATTTAATTCATAAAAACGTATCAATATTTATCTAACACTAAATTCTAAAGGAAAAAAAATTATACAGATTTTACCAAATTTTTTAACAATGTTGGTAAAGATCCTGAAGTTTTAAAAATGTCTAACTCTATTTAAAAAATTATGTTTAAACATTATTTAATTTCTATGATGCTGCTTTTTTTTCATTCCTCTGGATTAAGGAAAAAATAAAAAATAAAATAAGATAGCTAGTATTTTTAGGATAGTTTTAAGATAGTTTGATTTTAAAAGATATATAGAGCAAGTAAAATAGACTTTAAATGTAAAAAATATTGATGTGTGTAAAAGCATGTTAGAAGTGTTTCTAAATTTTACTCACTGCCAAATCCAGGACAAGATCCCCAACCACATGTCTCAGCAGCAGCCAATAGTGCCAAGCACAGGACGCCAAATATTACCAGTTGTACCTTCCTACATAAGAATAAACGAACAAAATAGTTTAAATAATACTTGGGAAGCAGGTAAAAACAATGAATAATTTATAAAAGTTTCTTTAGCGGGATATCAAATGGTTATAGTTTACTAAAAAAATTTAATTTAAAATAAAAATGAAAAGGAACAAAAAAGCATTTATTGTTTATAATTTTTTAAAACACACTTAAAATTTTTTTTTTTAAAACATTACTAGCTAGTATCTTTAATGAAAAAACTTTTCTATATCCGATAACTTTATATTTTAAATTTTTTATCTGATTTGATTAAAACCTACTCAGTTTACAGTTAATTATTAAAAGAGATATCGTTACGCGGAAGATTCTTAAGGTAATGTTAATAGTTTTCCACTAATAAAATATCATGTTTCATCTCTTAAGGAAATGTTTGTTCGAAATGTTGCATTCAATTTGTTATTGCCATTGAAAGTTAATAAAACAGCTACAATCAGCTCACACAGTTTCTCCTTCATTGTAAGCAAATTATTAAATATTTATATTTAAACAAATTAATTGTTAATGATACTTTAATTGTTAATGATAGTGTTCATTAACAAAAGAAAGTTTCAAAAAAATCTAACTTTTATTGTTAGCAAATAAAAATTATTTTTTTATTCCACGAAAATTAAATGTTTCGTTTTATTTTCAATTATTTGTTTTAAATGTTTAAGTATTTCATGTTTATGTTCAATTATTTGTTTTAACAGTTTGTTATTCCCATTGAAAGTTTTTGAAACAGATATAAAAACAACTGTCTAACTGTCTGATTTTAAATATTAACAATAGAATTTTTATCATTAAATAATGTAAAAATTAAAATCTTTCTTCAAAATTTAATTTTTATTGGCAAGAAAAATGGAAAAAGCAGTTATAAGAATGAAGTTCTAAACAGTCGCATTTTTAAATTTAGCAATTGATATCATAAAATTTTTATGATTCAACAAAGACAAAAGTTTAAATTTACTTTCAACCCTAAATTTTTATTGTCTATGAACTAATTTTTGTCTATGAATTGTATTGTCTAAAAACGTTAAATTGTTATTGTTTATGATATAAAGCAGTTGCAAAACCGTCTCATTTAAATTGCTAGAAAACTATCTAATTGTTTATCATTTAACATTACTAAAATTTTACTTTGTATGTATGAAAGTTTAAAACTTTTGACGATAAACGTTGAAAAATGCTTTCAAAATAAAATTTTTACTGTTGGAAGGCAATATTATCAAAGCTTTACCGTTTAACAATTCTGATATTTTGCATTTTATATGTTTCAATTTTTAATAGTTCATCTTCATAGTTCAAATGTTACTGCTTTTAAACTTTGATAAATCTATTACAAAAATAAGTTCCAAACAACAATTACAAACAATACCACTTTTTGCTATAGCAAATAATATCATTAATTTTTTATCTTTCAACAATTCTGAAGTTTTGCTTTATTTGTATAAAATTTTTAGGTATTTTTCTTCTTAGTTAAAAATTCATTTCTACTAAAAATTAATAAAACATTATAAGAAATAAAGTTTTTAAAAATCTTTTATTGTTAAAAATTTTAGTTTTAAATCTTTATTATTAAAATATCTTTATTATTAAAATATCTTTACTATTGCGAATAAGCTTTTTGTTTCAAGATAGCGAGGGAATTTCAGAGAGAGTTCACTGAATGTATATTTCACTGAATGTATTCACTGAATGTATATGTATATTTCTAACTATTATTTAGTTATAAATGTAATAATTTTGTTAATTAAAATAATTATTTTCAAAAAATAAAAATAAAATCATAAATGGTCGATGCATTATTTTTTATCACTTAAAAAGACGTGTGAATTAATGAATTAACTATATTAACTACAGAATTAACGTACTGAATGATACATATGTTTCTAAGTATTGTTTAGTAATAAATTTAATAATTTAGTTAACTTAAATAATTTATTGCAAAAATTGAAAATAATATTTGCGAATTTTCGGTGAATTTATTTGCTTTTATCACTTAAAAAAGACGCAATTTTTATTAACAATTTCACACAATTTAGGTGCTTATGGAACAAAAAAAATCGTAGAAACTTTCTTAATAACCTTATTTCACTTATTTTGTAATAAAAAAATTGTGATTGACCACAACGTACGTTCAAATTATTGAAGAATAATGCTTATTATTCAAAAATATATAAATATATATAATAATTTTTCTAAAAAATTAATTAAAGCTATATTAATGAGAGAATTTGGAAAAACACTCTTATAAAGATCAATTATTTATTTATAATAATAAAAAGTAAATATTTACATGATAAAATATAATTCCAAATAATGATTTCACTAAAAATTTAGTTTTTAAACTCCATTTAAAAATATTAACTGTTAAAATTTTATGAAAGAATTAAGTAAAAACATTTATATATCAATTAATTAACTATATTAATCAATTAAATTATTAATTAATTATATTACTAAATAATTACGTTAATGATCAATTTTAGAAATAATTAATTAATTATTGTATATATTCATCGTATTATTAAATGATGAATACTTACATTACGTAATCCTTCGAGAATTTCAAGTTGAGGAATAATAGTGTAAATAGATATTGCGGAATAATTGGTGTTTCCAAAACTTCTGATTTATATAGTAAAACAGCTCAAAATTTATCTTTGATGATATTAGATAAAACAGCTTGAATAAAGTAAGCAGTGAAAGTGCAACTGAAATCTCTTGTATTTAGAACAATACCAGGATCTCTTATTTCAAGATAAAAAGGATTCATAAAATTATCCTATTGGTCAGCCTGAAAATTTGGTATATTGTGTTTTTCGTCAAACAGGGAACCTTGTCATCTAAGATCCAATAATATTTGTTTTTATTGCTCTTATTTTTAAAAAATTATAATAAAAATATTAAATAGGTATTTTTTTAATCAAATAAGTAAATAAATATGTATCCCTTAAATATTAGCCCCAAAAGAAAATAAATTAATAAAAGAAAATTCCGTAATTATTTGTTTCAATTATTTAAAAGAAAACGCAATAGTTTAACTTATGTTAATTTAAATATAAATAACTTTTTGAATAGATCACTATCATGAATTGAAACTTACATTTTTTACACTGTTACATGTTTATTTTGCTTTTCAATGAGCCCTCAATCGAATCTTACTTACATTTAAAATGTAATAAATGTCCCAATATGAATATCATAAATAAATAAATTAATAAATAATAATGCAAAAATAAAAATTATTGTTTTTAATTATTAAAAAAAAAAAAAACAATATTTTAGTGCAAATTAGTTACATTTAGAAAGGAAATTTAAATATCTTTTTGAAGATAACACAATTATGCATACATATTACGAATATTACTATTCGTTTGCATTGTTTTATGTTTATTTGATTTCCAAGTACTCAATAGAATCTCACTAACATTTAATATGTAAAATATGTCCGAATTTGAGTATGATAAATAAATAGTAAATAAATAAACGATTCAAAATGAAATCAATGTTTCCAATTATTTGAAAGAAAAACAATTTTTCAAGCCAAATTAATGATAATTAGAAATTAAACATAAATTCCTTTTTAATATATCGCTAACATGAACAATATTGCAAATTACATTGTTTACATTATTACATGTTTATTTTGTCTTTCAAATAGACCTCATTAGAATCTCACTCACGTTTAAAATGTAATAAATGTCCTAATTTGAGCTAATTTAAATGTCCTAATTAAATTAAAAAAGCGTAGGTTTGAATTAAGCAGCAGCAGTCTGTCGATCCAATTAACCGCAAAGTGTACGGTAAAGAACATTTTATACCTTTACGGTTTTGAAACTGTTTACAACTAGCATGGTTTCAAAACCGTAAAAAAGAAATTTAACTGGACTTTGGCTTTAGACTTTTTGTTAGGTAATGGGCTTTGGAGTTCGGTAGTGGTTGAGTTGTGTTTTATCAAATAAACCACGGAATATGGTTTAATTAGTTTATCTGGTTTTTTTCACCTGTCATAAGAGAGAGGAAACACTAGACTTTTTTTTAACAGTCTTATGGTGCTTCCATCTATGCTAAAATAAGAGTATCGTATTTTAATAATCCAGAGTCACAAATTGGGAGTGCCAGATACGGGAATCTCTTCCTGTGTTGAAGAGAATAGAGGAAACATTGTGGTGTCAACGCTGGGACTCGAAATCCCCTCCCATTCTGTCGGTCATGAGACTGACAGAAAAGCTCTCTCGGCCATAATGTGTTTAAAATCACAGGGTACTAACTGGCTTCATTAGAAGGGCCTAATTGTTGCGATAAAATAATTCTGGTTGCTTAACCGTATTGGTTTAAACCGCTAATAAGCAGTTTTTTTTTTATCAGTTAACAGTTTGAATACTATCTAATTTATGGTTATTTGATAGTTATGTTTTAATATGGTAAAATAACAATTAAATAAAATGTTATTTAACCTTTTTTACAGCGAAATTTCTAACAATGTACAAAAAATTGCAATGCCTAAATTTCAAAATAATTTTTTTTATAGATCAATAATGGGATTACCTGTGTTCTGAGCTAAAATTTTAAAATATTAAAAAAAATAATGAAAAAAAAAACTTTATGTATTGTTTAATATTGAATTTAAGAGTAATTCTAATTATTGTTACTTAAAGCTTAATAAAAACATAAACAACATATTCCCACCTAGACTTTAGCTTTTAGTTTAAAACATCGATAACTTTATGCAAAATCTGCAGACAAAATTTCAAAGAATTCTATGATAAACATGTTTTTAATGTGTGTTAGCGTAAAGAAATTTTCTCAAAATCAACTTACTTCAGAAAATGCATTTAAAATGCAAGAAAATTTAGAAATGTAAAAAAAAAAAAAAATTGACAAAATAAAAATTATTAATCGAAAATTTATTTCTGGAAATGAGTTTTATTTGTTTTAAAAAAATATAGTTTATTCAAATAAAAAAAAAAAAGATTTAAATACTCAAGAATAACAAAGATAACATTAGTTTCGTTTCGAGATTTTGCTTCTGACGCTTGTCATTATACGGAAAAACAGAAATAATTCCATTTCTAAAAATCGGAGTTCAAAAATTTAAAGCGTTTCGGAAATCTTATGAACTAAAGTTTACACATGGATAAAAAAAAACTACATAAATAAAAGAAAATCGGAATTTTTGTTCGATTTCCGATTTTCACCCAGACGGATACCTTAAACCAGTGTTTCCCAAACTTATGACTTTTGTGTACCCTTTCTAAATTTTTCGTAACGCTGTGTACCACTAATAAAAAAATGAATGTATTTTTTTAAAAAATTGTTTAATTTTCTTTTTTCGTACAAAGTTTTGTAGATACTAACCAGCCATCCATATACTATTTAGGGATAAAAATTTTGTTTTATAAAAATAATCAAAATAAGTCGAACCTTTATTATAAAAAAAATTGCGAAAAAGTTGAAAATCACAGCGGGCTCTTGACATCACTAATAATTAACTGTTAACTCTGCAAAAAATAGCCAATAGAAAAATACGTAATCGTAAATTTTCATGGCTAGCTTTTTTTTTAAATAAACTTTTCTTGAAATTTTCGTTTGTTGCAAGATATTTCACATAAGAACGCGTACCCCCGCTAAACTGCCTCCGTACCCCTGGGGGTACGCGTACCACACTTTGGATAACACTGCCTTAAACCATTGTTTGCACGTTTTTCTTATATAGTTACTGGGGAGAACAAATTATTGATAAAGAATTTTATCCTATAATTGTATTATGAATTCGAAAAACTTCACATAATTGATTTTTATTTTTCTCAACGATTGCTCTTAATATATATTTTTAGAATCTCTGTCCAGAATGAAGTAAAAAAAAACGAAAAACATAGATATTACACTGAATAAAAATTATAGCAATTCACATAATTAAATTATCTTAATATATATTTTTAGAATTATTGTCCAGAATGATGCAAAAAAAGTATAGATATTACACGGGAAAAAAATATGGCATTTGACAGAATTGAATTTAAAGAGTTATCCGCAACGCAATATATATTTCTAGAATTATAGTCCACAATGAAGTGAAGAAAAGTCAGATATTACACGTGAAAAAATATGGCAATTCACATAATTGAATTTACAATGTGTTCCGCAACAATCTCTCTTAATATATATTTTTAGAATTTCATCCCAGATTAAAGTTAAAAAAAAAGCATAGCTAATGTACGAAAAAAAATATGGCAAGACCACCAGCAAAGACTATTCTGAGGTCAGGATAGCTTGGTTAGTAGGGTGTTGGATTCATGTTCAAGAGAATTGGAGCTCGAGTTTAGCCAACCGAAGAAACCCCGTGTTTTAAATGGTGACTGATGCACGTTAAATCTGTCGGGGTCACAAAGTCCTCCCAGTTACCTTAACAAATCAAAACCTCTGGGGGTATTTAATTGGAAATTTATCATTCTCTGGTTTAGTTCAAAATTACTATCTGTGGATGTATGAATGGGTCTGTTTTGTAAAACCGGCTGTGGCATGTATATGTGATGGATGTCGTATTCTTAGCCCTCGACGGCACCACTGAAAGACAAGAAACGCACCCTTTGTCTTAAATTCGCTTGATTTCCCTATCAGGTTTTCTGGCATGGCATGTCATAAAGAGAAACAAAGACAGATTTTTCGGATGAAGGAAGCCACAATGCTAAGAATGAAACCACAATGTACGGGTATTTAAACATGGTAATTTTACAGTTCGCTGATGTTATGGTTAACCAGAAATTCTGCTTTTAAAAATTATATTTCCCATTAAATAACATTGTGCAACAAATACAAATTCCAAAAGTAAATTTAACCAAATAAATGGTTATGTGCTATTCTCTACGATATCACGATAATTTTTTTAAATTTTTTTTTTCATATATGCCGACTGGACTGTGTTGTAGTCAGGGAACTGACCTTACATCAGAGAGGTCCTGGATTCGATTCTCGGACAAGGCAATGTCTCTTTCATTCTCTGTACTAGATGTTCCTATTGTGGGAGCAACGTTGATGTAGTATGATGCCCCTGAAAGAGTGGCCAACAAATGTTTCTCTCTGATACCTAAATGGCGAGTGTCAATCAGGTGGGCATTGAGAAAAACATAGAATATCTTAATAATAATGAAGGTTAAAGGGACAAGAATGATAGCTTGAAGTGTTTAATTAAAGGAATTTAAAGATACTAAACTCAGATATTTCATACTATGGTGACTATTTTATCCATCTTTTATGAGATAGTCGGATTTATTTACTGGCATATATGGGTTTATTGGTAAATACAAAGAATGGCTTAAAAACTCTTTTTAGTCTGAAAAACACATAAGCATAATTTTACGAAAAACAGTAAGACAAAACAATTATACATAGATACACATAGAATGTTATAGCGGGATTCGAACACGCTACATATACCCCTCAAAGCGTTTAGCGGAATAGCAATACTGCACGGCGCGTTTCAAATAAAACGACCATAGAGAATGGTGGTCCTTAAATATGTCAAGAATGTTTTATTATCCGTGTTCAAATCGAATACAAAAGTTTACAATTTTAGATTCAGAAAATAATATAAAAAATTGTAATTTTTTTATTATTTTTTAATTATTCTTTTAATAATTAAATAAAAAAAAACCGAATTAGAAGGAAAAAAACTTGCTAAATTTTATTTTTAAGGAATTCCGTTAAATTATAGATATAATTATAATTTAAATTTATTGTTTAGCTAAAATACCTATTTTTAATAAACTATGGTGACTATTTTATCCATCTTTTATGAGATAGTCGGATTTATTTACTGGCATATATGGGTTTATTGGTAAATACAAAGAATGGCTTAAAAACTGTTTTTAGTCTGAAAAACACATAAGCATAATTTTACGAAAAACAGTAAGACAAAACAATTATACATAGATACACATAGAATGTTATAGCGGGATTCGAACACGCTACATATACCCCTCAAAGCGTTTAGCGGAATAGCAATACTGCACGGCGCGTTTCAAATAAAACGACCATAGAGAATGGTGGTGACCATTTTGACGAAGTGTCGTCCTTCTGCTGAACGCTTAGAAGCATGGAGCTATGAGTTCAATATCTTAGTACTGTTTTTCTTATTTCTATGCTATATGTTCTGTAATTTAAAAAGAGTCAAGCAATTATTTGTAGTTGGCATACGACTAAGCCAAATTTATATGTTTACTTTTACACATCCATGGTTACGCTTTGATTTGGACCGGCTACCTCTATTTTAAATTGCATTTAGTGAAAAGACGAGACTGGTGTAAAAATAATAAAAAATAAATCATTACCATTCTAAAAATTTATTTTGTTATTAGTTGCTACTCATACATACGCAGGCTTGATTGCTCAATACAAAACATCCTCTATAATCTTTACTCTGGTTTACGAAAATATTTATGAAATTAGAGTAAAACATTGATGGATGCTACTATTGCAACGTGGAGGTAGCTGGTTGAAATTCCACCGTGTATTAAGCTATATTTGTGTGCTGTTTTTTTCTATCTTGCGCTACCTGTATATGGATTTGGTAAGAGAATATTAGGCGATTTTTGTAATGAGCACACAAGCCTGCGTATGTCTCCCCAACAATAGTTATATGAATTCATCCAGGATTACGGTGGGATTTGAACCCGTCACCTCTTCGATTTCATTTTATTTCGTTGGGACAGCCCTGATATAGTAATTTTATTTACTCTAATGTAGTATTTATTTAGTAATAGTTAAGCTATTGATTTAGTTCAGCCTTGTCCAGGCATTTATGCAACCAAAATGCATATTTATTTTTATAATTTTAAACGCTGGTAGATGCTAACTTGAAATGGGAAAAAATAAAACAAATAACCAACGAGATATGAGTAAACAAGTGGTCAAAATAAAATAGAGGTTATCAAAATAAACACTTTTGCGTCATCTTCAATTATACTAGCACTGTTAAAATTACCTAAGTTTTCTATATTTACAACCATACAGCATGGTAATAAAAATCAAATTTTTAAAATTAATTTTACCAAAAAATGTTATTACAAAAGCGCTTCTGCAAAAATTGTCTTGTTTTTGAATTGTCTTGTTTTTGTTGCTAGAGCCAGAAACACGGTAAATACAACCATATTCTGATAGTTTTGACCACACTTTTTTCTCACAGTGTGTCTTAAAGTAATATTTAAGTGAGGAGGAGATATAAAAGCTATCAAAATCTATTGAATCAAAACTAATGAAACGAGACTGAAAATTTCAAATCCTGTTTGATGGCCGAAAAAGACAAAGAAGAATTGAAGGGCGATTGATGAAATACCTCCCATTTTCATTATGCTATCAAACTGGTTTCGATGAATTCAGTCTCATCGTAATGAGTATGGACTTTCAACTTCGTTTTGAAAAAGATTTTAAAAATATATTTCTTTATTGAACACTCAATAGAAGTATTTTTTTTTTAATTATTTATCTTCATTTACTAAATTTAAAATAAATATTTCTATGCACTTTTGTATTTATATATATTTTTTCATCTTTTATCTACATTACATGGAAGAGAGAATCTTTGAAAAATTGTGTGATATTTACATATCACTAAATAAGAAAACGTATTCAGATAATAATACCTTAAAAATCGATGTCTTACCCAATAATACTCGAAAGAAAGCTCTAAGATAACATATCATAAGAATTTAAATTAAGGTGCCATCTTTTTAAAACATAGAAGAAAATAAAATTTTATTTAAAACTCGAAAATTTAGTAATCCTATTTTTCAATTTGATTGATATGATATCTAACTAACTAGTGAAACTACCTTTGTGTAAAATACCGCAGCACTTTTAAATTTCAAGTATTGAAGCAGTAGAAAATAATAAATTAAAAATAATAATTGATATGTCATAAATAAAGAAATTATATTGCTATAAATATAAAATAAGTTTTATAACTGTGAGCGTTGTTCAAGAATGTTATATTTGCAATATTAATATTAGTGGTGTTATCAAATATGTAATAATGCAATTAACAATAAAATGTTTGAATTGAAATATTTATTGAAAGAATAATTTGTTTAAAAAACAAATAAGTTTTTAAGTGGAATGTCTTAATTTAATTAGGTCAAAAGTAATTAATTGTCTCTAAAAACACACTTCATTAAAGTGCAAAGTCTTATATTAAGTGTCGGGTAAATGATCATGATTAAACAGATCTTGTTTTCTAAGTGTATTATTTTGTCTTAGTTAAGAGTTTTTCTTTTGTACGGAATCAAAAACGGACTTAAAAATGTCAAAATTGTCTCATCCGTGTTCAAGTCGAATACAAAATTTTCAAACCTTAGATTCAGAAAATAATATTAAAAAAAAAAATTGGAATATTTTAATTTTTTAATTATACTTATAATTAAAAAATAATGATGATTCTGCGGGGCAGAGAAATAGGATTGCGAGGCCTCACGTAAATACCTCACCTGCCATAGCCTTACAACGATTTTGTGAATGATTTTTGAAAAGGGGGAGCATTCGGACACGAAATAATTAATGAAGTTATTTTTATCTAAAAGAAATTAAAACTTTAAAAAAATCAAAGATATTACAGATTATTACTATTTATCATCAAAAAGCATTATAATAATTAAAATTTTCTCTTACTTAAACATAGTAAATTTATCATCATTTGCTTTTCCATGTCAGTTTTGCCATTTAAAAAAGAAAAATAAATAAATAAAGTAAATAATTAACTAAAATAGAAAAAAATCTGAATTTGAAGCAGGCAAAATGTGACAAAAAATAATGTTGCTAAATTTTATTTTTAAGAAATGCTGCTAATTTATAGGTATAATTATAATTGAAATTTATTTTTTGGCTAAAATTACCTATTTTAAATAAATAATTAATTGTATTTTCAAATAAATTTGATGCAATTGGAAATTAGCGATCTAAAATTGATAATCCTTCACTGTATTATGTAATAAAGCTATAATATATTTATATTTCTTATTATACCTGTAATGTAAAATATAATATTTTATGATATATATTATAAATTTATATTGCATTTAAAAGTGATTTTTATTTTAAAGAAAGTAAATTCACATGAATTCATGTACATTGATGAAAGCAGATATTTTATTCTTTATCGTTTTTTAGACATTTATAAAAATCTTATATATTCTGAACACATTTCATTAACATCTTTTGTATTTCTTAAGCATAACTCTTAGCATTCATGAGTGCTTCCGAAAGGCCCTTTTGAAAATCGAAGCTTCCGTCGCTGGAGACTGCCATAGCATTTACGCAAATGTAAAACCAAAGGACTTTGACGCAAGATTTTCCTGGAGGACAACTGTAGTCTCCACCAGGACAGCACACAGCATCGTCGAACGGAGCGCACTTGTAGACTTGACTGTCACCGTAACAACATCCTGGAAAAGGAATGAAAAAATTAAATATCACCCAAGAAAAGATCATTTTGTCTTTTCATCAATAAATGTACGAATAGACATTTAAAGTGGCAGTTACCATAGTTACGAAAACACATTATTTGGTTGTGGGGATAATCGTTTCGAAATGGTTTGGTTTAGGTTAGTACAGTCATGCAATCTCTTCAGTTCTCCTCTATTAAAAACGGTTTAACTTGTGTTTCCATGGCAGAAAACAACCTCTGAATTTCAATAGGGAGTAGTTCTCCTGATGGCTATGGAGTATTGTAACGGTAATTTACGAGATCATGATATTAGTAATACATCTTAGGAACAAAATCTAAATTAGTTTTGAAAGATTCTATAAGCATATTTCAGATTCTTCTAGCAAAATATCTTATACAAGGTGTTCCGCATTCACCACTCTTGATACAGGTTTTTAGCATTCTCTGTAGATATAAGTACCTTAATTTACATTGAAAAATATTTTTTATAAGATTGTCTTTACTGACAAACTAGATAAATTTTTCGGCATTTTTTTTAAAGTTTAAATATACAAAAAATACACAAATATATTTTAGCCGTTTTAAAAACGACACTTTTAACAATAATTAGTAATTTCTACAAAATTTTTAATAGTCTTCTAACAAAATAGCCTGAATAATTATCAGAGCAATTTTTTTTCTATAAATCGACAGTGCTTTTCTCTTTCAATGAAAAAGAATTGCTCGTTTCCCGAGCGGCAGAAATTGCTGTTTAAAACAGTCTAATAACTTCAAAATTTGGAATTTTATATATCAGGTATATTGTAGCGAAGTTTATAAAATCGGTAGTATTAACATAATTTTTTTTAAACTTTCTTTAATAGATAAAAAAAACCTGCTTTGAAAAATGAAATTTAACTTTTTTTTTGTATACTGCAGAAACTTGCAATATTATGAATATACCACTGAATTGTTGATGACTTGAGTAATTTGTATTTAGTAAATTAAGAATAATATTTATGCTAAAAGCGATTTGTGAGAAAAAAAATTCTTTTTTTCAAAAGCAATTTTGATATCATAAAAAAAGCAAAAATATTTTATTTCTCAAATTTTATTTTAAATCAGACCATCAGTCGTATCAGTCGTATCCAACATAAATACTTTTACACTGAGAAAAAGAGTATAGATAAAACTACCAGGATATGGTAAGATTTATCGTGTTCCTGCTTCTATGGGATCACTAAAATGCTCGGCAATTTTTACTGAAAGGCTTTGGTAATGATTTTGGAAAAATTAAAAATGAAATGCGGTGTTATAATAAGTGATGAAACTTGTTAAATGTGTTAAAATTTGGTAGTTTTATCATAATGTTCTAGACCATAGCATGAAGCCATTTTGTCGGTTAAATTTACTTTTCAGTTTTGTTCTTTTGTATTTTTTATTAAATATACGGTAATAAGAAAAATTTTTAAAACTCGAATTTCCGGTTAACTGTTAGCAAGTGAATGAAAAAATAACCATGTACATGATTTAAATATATTTTGGTTTTCATTATAAAATTATGGTTGTTGTTTTTTTTGTCAGAAAAGTCCATACCATATAATGAACTAATTTTTCTCGAATTTTTTTTCTTTTTATAGAAATTATCAAATATATTTACTTTTTATTGTTTCGTTCAAATAAAAAAACTAATAGCAATTTCCATATCAGGATCATTTTTTGTGCCAGAAAATGGAAATGGTCAAAAAATGAAAAGCTCATTGCTTTGTGATATTTTGTCCACAAATGATTAAATTAAATAAGTTGGAAATTAAAGTACACATTAAAAGCCTGAAATAAATTATTTGTTATTCAGTGTTTTAATTTGCTCCAATATTTTTTAACTACGAATATTTGGTGTAAGTAAATGTTTAGTTACTAACTGATACAATAGTTAAGAAAGAGTCTATCATTGTTAAGGAAAATTGTTTTTCTGAAACAAACATGATATAATTATTTAATTGCAAAATTTCTTTTGTCAGATAAAAAAAAATCATAAAATATTTTTAATTGATTAAAAAAGAGCATTGTAATTGCCATAGTTTAAAAATCTTATTATAAAACATTGGATTCGAGTAAAAAACAAAAAGTGATGTTTTATTAAAATATTAAAGTAGAACATTTTAATAAAAAGAACTTGCAATTTAATCTGAGTTTTTTCATAATATTTTCAAACTTTTGTTTAAGAAGAATTGTTTATTTAATAATATGATTATACAAACTCACTTATCTTCCTAATAAATAATAAATAATGGAAATAAAATAATAATATACCGCATGATAAAGCTAGCTTAATTTAACTATTTTCCCGGAAAAATTTTTATTTTCAATTTCTACGCACATTGTTGGATGTTTAGAGATAAAGTTCAAAACTATAATATGAAATGCGTTAAACTTAAGAAAACTTTGGCACATAAAAAATGTCAAAATCTCTTTTTAAAATTTTACTTTTAATTCAAGAGCTTCTGCAAACTTGCTTATACGCATAACTGGTATTATATTTCTATTTTTTGGACTAATGATATGAAGCTTCAGATACAAAAAGAAAAAAGTTTAGCCAACCTGATAAGATAGTTTCGAAAGCATCAAAAACCTGAATTTTAAAAAATTACGGTAAGAAATACCAGCACTCAGGGTGCTGGTACATTGTTCCGTAAAATCCATATTTTTACGTAACATGTTACGGAAGAAAAATCTGATATACCCTAAATTTTAAAGCAATAATAACCGTAAAATCACTGAACTACTCTAATTAAATAAATATTACTGCAAACGTTACAATATAAAAATGTACGGTAAATATGGATTTCAAGGTAAAATGGATTTACGTATGATGCACCCAAAGTACCGCTACTTTATACCGTAATTTGATCGGGAATAGTATGGGTGACCCTTTTTTTGAAAATAATCAAAGCATTTATGTAAATTTAAATATGTACAGCGGTGAAAGTTTTTTTTTCTCTTGCTCTAAAACTGATAAAAGAGAATATGCTATTACCAAAACCAGATTTTAACTGTGAAAAGAATATTTTAATAAAAGTGTTTTACATTATTTTAATGCAATTAAGGGTCTTTTAAGATTTTTCTTTGTTAATAGAAGTTGAAAGTATTTGATCCATTTAATAAAAAATGTTTACTTACTGTAAAAAGTTAACAAAAATTTGCAACATTTGAATTAAAAAGAAAACAAAATTAAGTAACATTTATAGATAGTGCAATTATTCTAGATTGTGTAGTTATTCTTAAAGGTGTAAGTTGTGTTAATAAAATCCTTTTTGTATTTTATATACTATGCATGAGTTAGAAAGTTTTTTTTTAATGAAAACATATAAATATTTTTTTAAAATTGATAGTATTTTAACTAAATTTTTATGAGTCTTTAATTTTAAAAGATTTTTTATAGAAAACAAGTAAAATGCAATCGACTTGCGAAAATACTGAATGAGTGTTGAAAATATGTTGAAAGTGTTTCGATTCTCTACAAGATATTAAATTTTACTCACTGCCAACTCCAGGGCAAGATCCCCAGCCACATGTCTCAGCAGCAGCAAATGATGCCAAGCATAGGACGCCAACGACTACGAGTAGTACCTTCCTATATAAACAAACAAAAATGTTAAAATAATACTTGAGAAACAAGTAAGAGTTTAAAAAGTTTTTTTTTTTTTTTAAAAACATGATATCAAATGCTGATAATTTACTCAAAGAATGTAAATTTAAATAAAAACAAAACGAAAAAAAATCACGTTTTCATGTACAATTTTCCAAATGCACTTTTCAGAATATTTTCTTAAAATTATAAGCTGTAGTTTTCAAGAAAAAACTTTTTTGTATACGAGGATTTTATATTATTTAATATGTTTTTCCCGTTTCATTAAATCTACGCAGATTATGGTTTATTAAAATAGATATCGTTGCAGGTAGGAGTTTTTAGGTTATTTTCATGGCTTTCGACAGATTAAATAAAATGTTTCGTCCCTAAAGGAAATTTTTGTTCAAAATGTTGCGTTCAATTTATTATTGTCATTGAAAGTTAATAAAACAGTTAAAGAAATAAAGGCTCATACAGTTTCTCTTTCAATGTAAGCAAATTATATTATATTTATATTAAAACAAAAATGAAATTTTTCCGTACCTAAATTTCAATATATTTAAAGTTTATTATTTTTCTTCATACTTTAATTGTCATTGATAGAATTTATTAACAAAAGAAAGTCTCAAAAAATCTAACTTTTATTGTTAGTAAATAAAAAAGTATCTTTTTTATTTTTCGAAAATTAAATTTTGCGTTTTTATGTATTTAATGTTTAATCATTCGTCTTAACAGTTGACCATTGAAAGTTAATAAAACAGTTACAAAAACAAATTTTTTAACCTTCTTCCGTTTAATTTTAGCATATGACAAATAATTTGTATCATTTATGAATGCTGAAATTTAGTTTTTTCTTCAAATTTTATTTTTTATTTGAAATAAAAATAGAAAAAGCAGTTATAAAAATGTAGTCTCAAACAGAATAATTTTTAAATTTAGCAATTGATATCATTAAATTTTTATCTTTCAACAAATACTAAAATTTAAAACTTTTCTTCAAAGTTATTGTTTACGAACTTAGATAAAGC
Source organism: Parasteatoda lunata (assembly GCA_949128135.1). Taxonomy (NCBI): domain Eukaryota; kingdom Metazoa; phylum Arthropoda; class Arachnida; order Araneae; family Theridiidae; genus Parasteatoda; species Parasteatoda lunata. The sequence continues at coordinate 88,980,994 of OX421975.1, forward strand.
TATTACGAACCGTCTCAATTAAATTACTAGAACACTATCCGATTGTTTATCATTCAACAAATACTAAAATTTTGCCTTTTATGTATTAAATCTTTAATTAATTTTTACACAGTTTTGTTATTGACATAAGACGTCGAAAATTTGCTTTCAAAATAAATTTTTTAACAGTCTCACTTTTACTGTTTGAAAACAATATCATCAAATCTTTATCGTTTAACAATACTAATATTTTGTATTTTATGTATTCAGTTTTTAATTGTTCATCTTCATAGTTTAATTGTTACTGCTTTTAAACTTTGATAAAGCTAATGCAAAAATAATTTCCAAACAACAGTTACAAGCACTATCACTTTTAGCTATAGCAAATAATATCATTTATTTTTTATCGTTCAACAATGTTGAAATGTTGCTTTATATGTATCAAACTTTTAAGCATTTTTCTTCTTAGTTTAAAATTTATTTCGAATATTGATAAAACATTTAAAACAATAAAGTTTATTAACTATTAACTATTGCGACTATATTAAAATATATTAATTATTGCGATTAAAGTTTTTGTTGTTATATAGCGTATGGAATTTCAGAGAGAGTTAACTGAATGATATGTATATTTTTAACTATCATTTAGTTATAAATTTAATAATTTTGTTAAGACTTAAATAATTATTTTTAAAAAAGGAAAATAAAATAATAAATGTTCGATGCATTATTTTTTTATCCCTAAAAAAGACGTAGTTTTTATTACAATTTCATACAGTTTTGGTTTACTTATACCTCAAAAATTAGCTGAAGGCTTCAATATTTTTCTTAATAACTTTATTTAAGTAAATAGTTTAGTTAATTAATAACTTGATTTAATTTATTTTGAAAAAAAAATCATTATTGAATTTTCAAATTATTAAAAAACAATATCTATTATTTCAAAATATATAAATAAATATAATACTTTTTCGAAAAAAGCATTAGAAATTATAAGTTCTTACAACATAATAAAAGAATTGAGAAAAAAATTATATGGTTGAAGTGATGTAGTATAAATCAATTTAATAAAAAATAAAATTTGAGCACTATTTAAAATATATACTGTTGAACATTGATGAAAGAATTGAGTAAAAATCTTTTATATATCAATTATTTAATTATACTGTAAAATAATGAACACTTACATTATGTAATGCTACGAATATTCTCTAGTTGAAGAACAATAATGCAACTAATTGTTTTGGAATAATTACTATTTCCAAAGCTTCTGATTTATATAGTAATACAGCTCTAAATTTATCTTTGATAATATTAGATAAGAATGCTTGAATATAGAAAGCAGTGAAAGTGCAACTAAAATCTCTTGTTTTCGGAACAATACCAGGATCTCGTATATCAAGATAAAAAGTGTTCCTTAATTTATTCTATTGGTTAGTCTGAAAATTTGACTTATTGTGCTTTTCACCAATCAGGGAACCTTGTCAATTAAATTTCCTTCTAATTTTATTTTTTTAAGTTCCTTAAGAATTTGATAATAAAAATATTAGTTTTTTTTTTGTTACAAATAAGAAATAAAAATATATTCCTTAAATGTTATACTCAAAATGTCAACCTATAAATAAAAAAGTGCCAAGATTATTATTTTCAATTATTTAAAAGAAAACGCAATATTTTAATTAATATAAATGTCATTTAGAATTTAATAATCACTATGTTTTGAAAATTACATATTTTTAAAATCATTACATGATTATTTTATCCCTCAAGGAGCACTCAATAGAATAGTACTCACATTTAAACTGCAGTAAATGATCTAATTTAAGTATTCTAAATGAATAAAAAAATAAAGGAATGAATAAATAATTAAATAAATAAGTAAATAAATAAATAAATAAATAAGTAAACGATAATGCAAAATAAAAAATAGAGTTTTCAATTGTTTTTAAAAAACACAGTATTTTAGTTGAAACTAATGATATTTAGAAATGTAATATAAATATTTTTTTTACTATATTTCTAAATTGAACAGATATTGCAAATTACAATGTTTACATGATTACATGTTTATTTAATTTTCAAGCACTCAATAGACTGTCACTAATATACTTAATAAGTAACAAATGTATTATTTTGAGCACAATAAATAAATAGATAATACAAAATAAAATTACTGCTTTCAACTATTTGAAAGAAAAAAATGTGTTAAGTCAAATTAATGATAATAAGAAATTTAATCCATATATCTTTTTGAATATATCGCTATGATGAACAAATGTTGCGAATTACTTTGTTAACATTATTTTATGTTAATTTCTTAAATAGCCCTCAATAGAATCTCCCTCATATTAAAAATGTAATAAATGCCCTAATTTGAGTATAATAAATGAAAAAAGAAATAAAATAAAGAAATAAAGTAAATAAGCCAATAAATAAATAAATAAATAAATAAATAAATAAGTAATAATACTGAAACTCTTTTAACTACACTGCTTAATTAAAAGCGCAGAAGCTTTTTGAATATATTACTCTTCTGAATAAATATGACGAATTAAATTGTTTTACATTGTTTTATTTTTATTTTATTTTCAAGTACACTTTTAGAAATTTCGCAAAAAAATGGTTAAATAACAATTTATTTACTTGCTTTTTGACCATATTCAAGAAAAACAGTGAATTTACCCTAAATAGGATGGTATTCATGTTGTTAAATGTGAATAAAAGAGTTTATTAATTGCTTTCACCTAATACGGTTGAACAACCAGAATTTTATCGCACCAACTAGACCCTTCTGATGGAACCCTTCTGATTAATAGTTTCTTGCAGCTGGGTATATATTATAGCCGGGAGGGCGAATTTGTCATTGTTTTGACCGACAAAACGTGGGTTCGAGTCCCAGCGTTGACACTACAATATTGAACCCATCTCCTTCAACACATTTAGAATTTCTAGTGTTTCATATACTCTAATTTGTGACCCCTAACTATTAGTTTATGATACTCTCATTCAAGCATAGATGGCTTCACCATAAAGTTACTCAACACAAAAAAGTCTAGTATTTTTCATCTCTTGAAATAGAAAGCAAATAAACTAATTAAACCACATTCCTTGGTTAATTCGATAAAACACAACTCAACCACGGAATATCTCCAATATCCATTTAAATTGAAACTATGGTAGTTTTATATAGTTAAAAAACCGTATAGTTTTGGAATTACGGTTTTTTAACAATACTAGCTGCTAACGGTTTCAAAACAACAGAGGTAAAAAAATATTCATTACCCTTAAAATTTACTGTTTATTAGATAAACAGACTGCTGCGGGTTATTTTATAGTAATTTTAAAATGAAAATACTAACAAATTGCTCAATAAAATCTCACGAACATATAATGTGCAATAAATGTCCTGATTTGAGTATTATAAATAAATAATTCAAAATAAAATCGTTGTTCATAATTATTTGAAAGAAGAAAATGTTTTAGGTCAAATTAATGACTATAAGAAATTAAATAAAAACATTTTTGAATATATCGCTACCATGAACAAATGTATCGAATTACATTGTTCACATTATTGCATGTATATTTTATCGTTCAAATAGACCTCAAAATAATCTCACTCACATTCTAAATATTACAAAAGTAATAATTTGAGTATAATAATAAATAAATAAAAAAATATTAAAAAAAACTTTTTTAATATATACTCCTTTCTTAAACGCTCAGTAGCTTTTTGAATGTATCGTAATCGCGAATAAATATTGCGAAATACATTGTTTACATTGTTTTATGTTTATTTTAAATTTCAAATAGCCCTCAATAGACAATCACTCACATTTAAAATACAATAAATATCCGAATTTGAGTATAATAAATAAATAAATGTATAAAATAAATAAATAAATAAATACTGAACAAAATGCACAATTTTCTCCCTTATTAAAAGCATAGTAAAGAAAAGAGAAAATAATTTTTAATCCAAAATCTTGCCGGAAAAATACAAATCAAAAAAGAGGTGAGGTTTTCTTGCAACACTGTTCTCTCTTATATGATTAGATTAAATTTACTTTATCATAAAAAGTCAATCTTATATAACAAGAATAATATAAGATTTATATTAATGCATGACATATTTTAGAAATTGCTTTACAGTTAAATAGAGTGATAATTAAAGTAAAAAATTCAATTTTCTATCTTGGAGTTTATAACTGCATAAAATGTTTTATTTTATTTTTAACTAATTTTTAACTATACTTTTAACTTTTATTTTATTTTTTATTCAGTGCTGTATCACTGAACTTTTTTTTCTCCCTGGGCGGTATTTTCCGTCAATGGGTGAGGTATTTAAATTAAGGTATAAAACTGAATTGGACACAATTTTTTCTTTTTTTTAAAACTTAATTGCAAATTTAGTTTTATATTTGGCAAGCAAAGATCCTACAATTATTAATTTGATGTAAAGTTTAAAAAAATTATAAAATTTTATCAAAATTAGGACTGATTTAAGCACAACTTTTCATGTCACACTAACAGCTCTAAACGATTAGAATTTTTATTCTAAAATTACGGTAAAATAACCAGCAGAAGTCAGTCAATTCAATTAACCGCAAAGTTTACTGTAAAGAGCATTTCATATTTTTATGGTTTTGAAACCGTTTGTAACTATCATGGTTTCAAAAACGTGAAAAATAAATTTAACTGGACATTCTAGCAAGGCATTTAGTTAGTACTGGGCTTTGAAGTTAAGTAGTGGTTGAGTTGTGTTTTATAAAATGAACCGTGGAATGTGGCTTAATTAGCTCATCTGTTTCTTTCACCTATAATAAGAAAGGAGAAACACTATACTTTTTGTGTAAAGCAGTTTTATGATGCTTCCATCTATGCGTAAATGAGAGTATCGTATTCTAATAATCCAGAGTCACAAATTAAAAGTGCAGGAGACGGTAAACTCTTAGTGTAGTAATGAGTATGGACTTTCAACTTTGTTTTTGAAAAAGATTTTAAAAATATATTTCTATAGTGAACACTGTATAGAAATATTTTTTAATTATTTATCTTTATTTACTAAATTTAAAATAAATATTTCTATGCACTTTTATATTTATATGTATTTTTTCATCTTTTATCTACATTACATGGAAGAGTGAATCTTTGAAAGATTATGTGATATTTACATATCACTAAATAATAAAAAATTCAAATAATAATATCTTAAATAATGTCTTACCCAATAATCGCAAGGAAGTTCTAAGATAACATAAGAATTTCAACTAAGGTGCCATCCTTTTATAACATATAAAAAAATAAAATTTAATTCATAATTTGAAAATTTAGAACTCCTATTTTTCAAGTAGATTGATATTATATCTAACCAGCTAATGAAATTACGCTTGCGTAAAATACTGCAGCATATTTGAATTTCTAGTACTGAAGCAGTAGTAAATACTAAATTTAAAATAATAATTGATAAGTCATAAATAAATAAATTATATCGTTATAATTAAAATATAAGTTTTATAACTGTGAGCGCAGTTCAAAAATGTTATATTCGCAATATTGGCGTTGTTATCAAATCTGTAATAAAGCGATTAACAACAAAATGTTTGAATCGAAATAGTTTTTGAAAGAATAATTTTTTTAAAAAAAGAAATAGGTTAATTCAAATGTCTTAATTTAATTAGGTTAAAAGTAATTAACTGTCTCTAAAAATCACCTTCTTTAAAGTGCAAAGTCTTACATTAAGTGTATACTAAATTTCGAAATTTTAGATTCAGAAAATAATATAGAAAAAGTGGATTTTTTTTATAATTTTGCCGGGCAGAGAACTGAAGATGCGAGGCTTCGCGAAAATGTCTCACTTGCCTTAGCCTTACAACAATTTTGAGAATAATTTTTGAAAAGGAGGAGCATTCGGACACCAAATAATTAATGAAGTTATTTTTGTCTAAGATAAATTAAAACTTTAGAAAAAATCCAAGTTACTACAAATTATTACCATTTATCATTGAAAAGCATTATAATAATTTAAATTTTCTTTTACCTAAACATATAATTTATCATCGTTTGCCTTTTCATAACTTAAAAAAGAAAAAGAAATAAATAAAGTAAATATATAAATAAAATTTAAAAAAATCTGAATTTGAAGCAAAAAAAAAAAAAAAAGAAAGAAATGTGATGAACAGAAATTTGCTCAATTTTTATTTTAAAAAATGCAATTAAATTACCGATATAACTTAATATTTTTAATGAACTATTATTTAATATATTATTTTCAAATAAATTTGATGCATATGGAAAGTAGTGGTCTAAAACTGTGAATCATTTATTGTATTACGTAACAAAGCTATAGAATATTTATATTTATATTTCATATTATATCTGTAATGAAAAATATAATATTTTATGATATATATTAGAAATTTATATTGCATTTAAAAGTGATTTTTTTAAAAGAAATAAATTTCACATAAATTCATACACAATACTTTATTCTTTCTCATTTTTTAGACATTTATAAAAATCTTATATATTCTGAACACATTTCAGTAACATATTTTGTATTTCTTAAGCATAACTCTTAGCATTCATGAGTGCTTCCGAGAGGCCCTTTTGAAAATCGAAACTTTCGTCGCTGGAGACTGCCATAGCATTTACGCAAATGTAAAACCAAAGGACTTTGACGCAAGATTTTCCTGGAGGACAACTGTAGTCCCCACCAGGACAGCACACAGCATTGTCGAATGGAGCGCACTTGTAGACCTGACTATCACCGTAACAACATCCTGGAAAAAAAGAATAAAAAAAATTAATTATTATCAATAAAAAGATCATTTACGCTTTTCATCAATAAATGAACGACGTACTGAAGATTATACATAGTGTTCTAATAGTCGGTAGTTGCCTTGTTAGATGTGCTGTTTGGCTATTACAAGAACTACCGCAGATAATAGACACTCGAAATGGTAGTTATCGTACCTGCGAAAACAGATTATTTGGTTATGGGGATAATAATTTGCGCATGACAAGGCTAGCTTAATTTAACTATTTTCCCGAAAAAAAGTTTATTTACAATTTTTACGCATATTCTTAGATGTTAAGAGATAGAATTCAAAACCATAATGTAACTCACGAAACTTTTGCACTTTGAAAGTTTCAAAAAGGATCCTTTAAAATTTTACTTTTATTTCAAGAATTTCTGCAAACTTATTTCTGCGCATAATTCGCATTTTAATTCGATTTCCTGGATAAATGATATTAAGTTTTGGATGCAAAAAGACAAAAGACACTCGAAATGGTAGTTACCGTACCTGCGAAAACAGATTACTTGGTTATGGGGATAATAATTTGCCGCATGACAAGGCTAGCTTAATTTAACTATTTTCCCGGAAAAAAGTTTATTTACAATTTTTACGCATATTCTTAGATGTTAAGAGATAGAATTCAAAACCATAATGTAACTCACGAAACTTTTGCACTTTGAAAGTTTCAAAAAGGATCCTTTAAAATTTTACTTTTAATTCAAGAGTTTCTGCAAACTTATTTCTGCGCATAATCCGCATTATAATTCGATTTCCTGGATAAATGATATTAAATTTTGAATGCAAAAAGACAAAAGACACTCGAAATGGTAGTTACCGTACCTGAGAAAACAGATTACTTGGTTTTGTACAGATTACTTGGTTACAGATTTGCCGCATGACAAGGCTAGCTTAATTTAACTATTTTCCCGAAAAAAAGTTTATTTACAATTTTTACGCATATTCTTAGATGTTAAGAGATAGAATTCAAAACCATAATGTAACTCACGAAACTTTTGCACTTTGAAAGTTTAAAAAAGGATCCTTTAAAATTTTACTTTTAATTCAAGAGTTTCTGCAAACTTATTTCTACGCATAATTCGTATTATATTTCGATTTCCTGGATAAATGATATTAAGTTTTGGATACAAAAAGACAAACCTGATAAGATAATTTCGAAAGCATCAAAAACCTGCACTTTAAAAAATTATGGTTAAAAATACCGTCACTCAGGGTGATGGTATTTTTTTCCGTAAAATCTTTATACATAACATGGTACGGAACGAAAAATCTGATACACAGTAAATTTTAAAGCATAAATTATAATAAAATAACTGAACTATTCTAATTAAATAAATAATACTGTAAACATTACAATATAATAATATATGGTAAATGTGGATTTTAAGATTAAATAGATTTTATGTATGATGCGCACTAAAGTGACGGTATTTCATACCGTAATTTGATCCAGAATAGTGTGGTTGGCCCTTTTTCAAATTTAATCAAAACGCTTATTTAAAGTTAGATGTCTACGAAATTGAGGATTTTTTCCCTCTTATTCTGAAACTGCTAAATAAGATTAGGCCATTATCAAAATTATTAAAGGAAGAGTTTAATAATTCTTTTTCTTATGTTTTTTAATGCAATGAAGTGACTATTAAGATTTTTTTTGCAAATTAAAGTGGAAAGTGTTTGATCCGTTTAGCTAAAAACGTTTACTTACTGTAAATATTTAACAAAAACTTGCGACAGTTATATAAACAACAAAACAAAATTAAGTCACATTTATAGATAGTGCAATTATTCTAGTTTATGTAGTTATTCTTAAAGAAGAAAGTTGTGTTATTAATCTTTTTTTATTTTTAAATTTTAAATAATGTGTATGAGTTATGAAGTGTTTTTTTTTATGAAAACATATTGAAATTTATCTGAAATTGCTAATATTTTACAACATATTTATAAGACTTTAATTTAAAAAATTTTTTTAATAGAGAACAAATAAAATGCAATCGACTTGTGAAAATACTAAATGTGTGTTGAAAACATATTGAAATTGTTTTGATTCTCTACGACAGTGTTTCCCAAACTTATGACTTTTGTGTACCCTTTCTAAATGTTTCGTAATATTGTGTACCCCTAATTAAAAAATGAATTATTTTTTACTGTTAAAAAATTGCATAAAAGTTAAAAATCACAACTGGCTGTTGACACCACTCATTATTAACTGTTAACTGTGCAAAAAATAGCAAATAGAAAAATACGTAATCGTAAATTTTCATGGGTAGCTTTGTTTTAAATAAATTTTTTGAAATTTTCGCTTGTTGTAAGATATTTCGCATGAGAACAAGTACCCCCGCTTAACTGTTTCCGTATCCCTGGGGGTACGCGTACCACACTTTGGGAAACACTGCTCTACGAGATATTAAATTTTACTCACTGCCAACTCCAGGGCAAGATCCCCAGCCACATGTCTCAGCAGCAGCCAATAATGCCAAGGACAGAACACCAACGACTACAAATAGTACCTTCCTATATAAACAAACCAAAAAGTTAAAATAATAAAAGTAAGAGTTTCAATAGTTTTTAAACGTGATATCAAATGATGATAATTTACTCAAAGAATGTAAATTTAAATAAAAACGAAACGAAAAAAAAAACATTTTTTGTTTACAATTTTCAAAATGCACTTTTCAGAATACTTTCTTAAAATTATTAGCTAGTAGTTTTCAAGATAAAACTTTTTCATATTCGAGGATTTTATATTTTTCAATATGTTTTTCCCGTTTCATTAAGCCTACGCAGATTGTAGTTTATTAAAATAGATATCGCTACATGTAGGTGCTTTTAGATTATTTTTATGGTTTTCGACAATTTAAATATAATGTTTCGTCTCTTAAGGAAATTTTTGTTCCTAGTGTTGTGTTCAATTTTTTATTGTCATTGAAAGTTAATAAAACAGTTAAAAAAAATGAAGGCTCATACAGTTTCTCTTTCATTGTAAGCAAATTATATTATTGAATCTTAATATTCAAACAAAAATTTAATTTTTCTGTACCTACATTTTAAAGTATTAAAAGTTAATTATTTTTCTTCATACTTCATTGATAGTATAATTAACAAAGGAAAGTCTCAAAAAATAAAACTTTTATTGTGCGTTATTAAAAAAGTGTATTTTTTTATTTTACGAAAATAAATTTTTGCTTTATATGTATTTAATGTTTAATTATTCGTCTTAACAATTGGTTATTACCATTGAAAGTTAGTAAAACAGTTACTAAAACAAACTTTCAAACATTCTTCCTTTTAATTTTGGCAAATAACATAAAACTTTTATCACTTAACAATGCTAAAATTTAATTTTTTCTTCAAATTTTAATTTTAATTTGAATGAAAAATAGAAGAAGCAGTTATAAAAATTTAGTATCAAGCAGACTAATTTTTAAACTTAGTAATTGATATCATTAAATTTTTATCATTCAACAAGTACTAAAATTTAAATTTTTCTTCAAAGTTATTGTTTACGAACTTAGATAAAGCAATTACAAACAGTCTCAATTAAATTACTAGAAAACTATCTAATTATTTATCTTTAAACAAATACTAAAATTTTGCCTTTATGTGTTTAAATTTTAATTAATCTATATGCATAACACAATTTAATTAATTTAAATACATAAGACAGAAAACGTTGAATAATTGCTTTCAAGACAGTCTCACTTTTACTGATTTAAAACAATATCATCAAATCTTTATCGTTTAACAATACTAATATTTTGTATTTTATGTAGTCAGTTTTTAATTGTTTATCTTCATAGTTTAATTGTTACTGCTTTTAAACTTTGATAAAGCTAATGCAAAAATAATTTCCAAACAACAGTTACAAGCACTATCACTTTTAGCTATGGCAAATAATACCATTAATTTTTTATTGTTCAACAATGCTGAAATTTTGCTTTATTTGTATTAAACTTTTAAGCATTTTTCATCTCCGTTTAAACATTATTTCTAATTAACATTGACAAAACATTTGGAAGAAAAAAAATTTTTTGAAATGTTTTTAAGTTTTTAAAGGTCTTTTATTATTAAAATATATTAACTATTGGGAATAAACTTTTTGTTTTAAGACAGCGTATGGAATTTCAGGAAGAATTAACTGAATAATACATATGTTTCTAACAGTTATTTAGCTATAAATTTAATAACTTAGTTAACCTAAATAATTATTTGCAAAATATAAAAATAAAATTAAAAATGTTCGATGCAATTTTTTCTTCTTTTATCACTTAAAAAGACGTAATTTTTATTTTAATTTCATACAGTTTTGGTTTACTTATGCTTCAAAAATTAGCTGAAGGCTTCAATATTTTTCTTAATAACTTTATTTGACTAAATAGTTTAGTTATTTAATAACTTTACTTTATTCATTTTGAAGAAAGATCCATTATTGATCATTGTGAATTTTAGAATTATTAAAAATCAATAACAATTATTTCAGATATATAAATAAATATAATAATTTTTCTTAAAAAGCATTAGAAATTATAAGCTCTTACAACAAAATAAAAGAATTGAGAAAAAAACATTTAGATAGTTGAATCAATTAGTTTGATAATTAAATAATAATTATTTATGTGATAAATTATAAATCAATGTAATAAAAAATTAATTTAAAATATACACTTTTAAAAAATTTAATGAAGGAATTGAGTAAAGAATAAATCAATTATTTAATTATATTATTAAATCATAAATACTTACATTATGCAATGCTTCGAATATTCTCAAACTCAAGAACAATAATGTAACTAATTATTTCGGAATAATTATTATTTCTAAAGCTTTTGATTTATATAGTAAAACAGCTCTAAATTTATCTTTGATAATATTAGATAAGACTGCTTGAATAAAGTATACAATGAAAGTGCAACTAAAATCTCTTGTATTCGGAACAATACCAGGATCTCTTATTTCAAGATAAAACGTGTTTCTAAATTTATTCTATTGGTTAGTCTGAAAATTTGACTTATTGTGCTTTTCACTAATGAGGGAACCTTGTTAACTAAGATTCATTTTAATTTTATTTTTTTAAGTTCCTTAAGAATTTGATAATAAAAATATTAGCTTTTTTTTTAAACAAATAAGTAAATAAATATATATTCCTTAAAAGTGAAATTCAAATTGTCAACCTATAAATAAAAAAGTGCCAAAATAAATTGTTTCAATTATTTAAAAGAAAACGTAACATTTTGATTAATGTTAATGTCATTTAGAATTTAATAATCATTATGCTATGAAAATTACATAGTTTTATAATTATTACATGTTTATTTCATCTCTCAAAGAGCACTCAATAGAATAGTACTCACATTTAAACTGTAGTAAATGTTCTAATTTGAGTATTGTAAATAAATAAATAAATAAATAAATAAATAAATAAATAAATAAATAAATAAATAAATAAATAAATAAATAAATAAATAAATAAATAAATAAATAAATAAACGATATTGCAAAATAAAAACCAGTATTTTCAATTATTTTTAAGAAATACAGTATTTGAATTAAAGTTAATGATATTAAGACATGAAATGTTAATATTTTTTGACTATATTACTAACTTGATTAAATATTGCAAATTTCAATATTTACATGGTTACATGCTAATTTGAATTTCAAGCACTCAATAGACTCTCACTGACATTTAATAAGTAATAAATATATTATTTTGAGTATAATAAATAAATAAATAATTCAAAATAAAAGTATTGCTTTCAACTATTTGAAAGAAAAAGAAATGTTTTAAACCAAATTAATGATAATAAGAAATCAAATCTATATATCTTTTTGAATATATCGCATTTATGAACAAATGTTGCGAATGAATTTGTTCACTTTTTTCCATGTTAATCTTTTAAATAGTCTTCAATAGAATCTCCCTCAAATTTAAAATGCAATAAATGTCCTAATTTGAGTACAATAAATAAATAAAATAAAATAAATGAATAAATAATAATAGAACTTTTTTACAATGCACTTCTTTATTCAGAGCCCAGTAGATTTTTCAATACATCACTATCACTAAAAAAAATATTGCGAATTACATTGTTTTCATTGTTTTAAGTTTATTTTATTTACAAGTAAACTCTTAGAAATTTCTCGAAAAAACAGTTAAATAACAATTTATTTATTTATTATTTTACCATATTCCAACATAGTCAAATAACCCTGAATATGTTAGTATTGCAACTATAAACTGTGAATAAAACGCTTTTTCAATTGCTTTCAACTAATAAAGTTAAACAACCAGAATTTTATCGCATCAACTAGGGCCACCTAATGAAGCCAGTTAGTTCTTTGCAACTGGGTACATATTATAACTGAGAGGGCTAATTTGTCAATGTCATGACAGACAGAACGGGAGTTCGAGTCTCAGCGTTGACACCACAATATTTCCTCCATTCCCTTCAACACATGGAGAGTTTCTAGTGTCTGCAATGCGCGACCCTGGTCAATTAGTTCACGATACTCACACATAGGTGGCAGCACCATTTTTCTGCTTGACATAAAAAGTGTAGTATTTCACAACTCTTACAATAGATGAAACAATCAAATAAACTGATTAAACAATATTCCATGGTTCATTTGATAAAACAAAACTCAACCACTACCTAGCTATAATGTCAGGTTTAGATTGCTTTTTTACAGTTTTAAAACTATGGTAGTTTTAAATAGTTAAAAAACTATGTAGTTTTATAATCATGGTTTTTTAACTACACTAGTTGTAAACGGTTTCAAAACCGTAAAGTTAAAAAATATTCTTTATCGTAAACTGTCGGGAAAAGGGCTAGTTCACTCCGCTCTTAGATCTGAAGCTACAATTTCCCTCCTCATGACGTCACTGTGTCCACAGGTATCGGAGATCGCAAGCAAAGATATTATGATAACTTTGCATCTTTCTCTTTGTAAAAATAAGTTAGACTTTTTCTGGTTATTAGCTTTCAAATTTGACTTAATTAACACATTATTTCCGTTCATAAACATAGTTCAAAAAAACTTTCTTATCCATTATATTAAAAAAATACCATTTTAAACTTATAAAAATATTTTACTAGTTGGCGAAAATGACACTATAAATACTTTATTTTAAAAAGTTCAGTTTTAACTTTAATTATTAAGAAAAGCATATATTGACACTTTTTTATCTACATATTCTTTTATAACAATAAGTTGAGTTAAATTTAGAATCCCTGATTTTAAAATATGCCGTTAATAGCAATTTGTTCATACTTAATCATTAGGAAACATCAACCTTAAACGCTAATTACTGAAACATAATAATATAGGTTCATAATGACATTAGAAATTTTACATTTGTTTATAGATATTTAAATTTAAGATGATATAATTTATAGATATTTAAATTTAAGATGATATAATTTATAGATATTTAAATTTAAGAGAATATAATTTTTAAAAAAAATCATAAATATTTAAAATAACTACATTAAAAAATATGTTATGAAATTAGGAGAATTTCAACTATACACTATATATTTCATTTATACTTTTTACTTACGTTTTAATTTTCTTTGACTTTATCCATTTTTTAATTTGAGGTGGTTTCTATTTAGATAACGAATTTTTATAAAAGTTCTTAACGATAGAAAAAACGTATTGCTGTTTTATATTAACTGTGTCATTTCGGAATCCATTCTTTGCATAGTTGTTCATTTACTTCAGGGAACACGCGAAAAATTATATTTTTTCCTTTTGTTTTTCGATCAGAATTATTGCAAGCTGCAAACACGCAAACTGGCATTTCGTTAATAGTTTTAAATTTTTGTAAATTCACTGCAAAAACTGAGGAAAGTCATTATAGAAAATAACAAATGTCTTAGAATATGTCACAAAAAGATATGCTCCAATATTAGTTAGAGCTAGTAAGGCCGAAAGCTCTGTTCTTCAAATAAAAGTGCGAGCTTTGCGCCAAAGTGACGTCATTAGAGAAAATCGGAGGATTGGCGCGGCGAGAGTTTCTTCAAAGGAGTGAACCAGCCCTTCTATTTTCTTTAGCCCTGCTACTGCAGGTAACTTCACCGTAATTTTAGAATGAAAATTCTAACAGCGTGCATATAGAATCTAACAGCGTGCTAACATTTAATATGCAATTAATGTCCTAATTTTTGTATAATAAATAAATAAATGTATAACATGAATAAATAAATAAAAATCAATAAATAAATTAAAAATTAATAAATAAATAAAAAAATAATAAATAAATGAAAAAATAATAAATAAATTTAAAAAAAAATAATAAAACATTTTTTTAAAAAAAATATTCCTCTTTATTAAATAGGTTGTAAAAAAAGAGAAAATAATTTGTAATCAGAACTCTTTAGGAAAAAATATATATCTTAAAGAGGTAGCGAATTTCTAGCAACAATGCTTTCCCTCTTATATGATTAGATAAGATTTACTTTATCATAAAAAAGTTAACGTTGTATAACAACAATAATAAAATTTTTGTATTAATGCATAACATATCTTTAGTTTCCTTGATATTATTAATTATTAAAAAATTTTTTTATTGATTGAATTTGACACCAATATTTATTTAAACAATTCGAATTTTACTTAAACTACGCTGAAGTTTTATACAACGCTTTTCAATATAGAATAAAATATTCATTGTTAAGTATTTCCACTCTACTTTCAAAATTACTTTGGAGTAAAATAGAGTGATAAATAAAATAAAATCTTCAATTCTTTATCTTCAAGTTTATGCACTGAATAAAAATTCTAATAATTTTTCTTTAACTGAACCTGTATTCAGTATTATATCGCTATACTGTTTTTTTTTCTTTCTTTTTTTTTTTTTTTTCTACCAGAGCAGTGTTCTCCGTGCATGGGCTAAGAAGAGGGAGACAAACAAATTTAAAGTAAATCGTTGTTTGCATGCTTTTTCTCATGCCGCTACGGGGGAGGACGAAATTCTGAAAAAGAATTATATTCTATAATTATAATATGAATTCGGAAAAATTCACATAATTGAATTTACAAAGTGAACCACAACGATCGCTTTTAATATATATTTTAGAACATAATCAGGAATAAAGTAACAAAAAAAAGCATAGACACTAAGGGACTCAAATTACTATTTTAGAGAAGAAAACACATAAAACTATCAAAATCTATTGAATCAATACTGAGATAACGGGACTGAAAACTTTAAAACCTGTTTGATGGCAGGAAGAAATGAAGATTTGAAGGGCGATGAATAAAAACACCTGTCAGTCAAACTGGTTTCGATGAATTATATTTCGTTTCGATGACTCTGGTCTACTCCTTGCTTAAATGTTAATTTGATAACCTAATCAATGTCTTAGTTATTGATTTGTATGTTATTATTTTTCAGTTACACTGTCTTAGTTGAGCTGTCTTCTTTGATATTCTAGAGGAAACTTTTGGATAATATATTATAAGAATTAAGGTGCCTTCGTATTATAAAATAAAATAAATATAAAATTTGATTTGACACTCTAAAATTCTAAAACCGTATTTTTCAAATTGATTGATATGATATCTTAGTAACTAATTGAACAATTCTCGTAAAATACCACATAATTTTTGAGTTTCAAGTGCTGAAGCAGAAGTAAATAATAAAATTAAAATAAATAATGTTATTTAAATAAATTTTGTTTCTGTAAATAAAGAATAAAATGTATAACTGTGTGCCCTGTTCAAAAATTTTATATTCGTAAAATAAACATTATTGTTGTTTCCAAACATATAATATCACGATTAACATTAAAATGTTCTAATCAACACAAGTATTAAAATAGTATTAAAAAAAATTTTTTTTAAGAAAATGTCTTAATTTAATTAGCTTAAAAATATTTAATTACACTTTAAAATCACGATTCATTACAAAAAAAATTCGTTTATTGGATCAAATGCTATTCAGTTTTTAAAATTTTAAATTCAGAAAATAATTTCTAAAAATCAAAATTTTTATTAATTAATTATTTATTTATTTAAATACCACGATGCACAGCCTTTTTAGAGAAATAGGAATGCAAGGCCCATGTGTAAATTCCCCCTTAGCCCTACCCTTATGATGATTTTATGAATGGTTTAAAAATTATGCGTTTTTGGACATGAAATATGCAAAAAATTATTTATTTTTGTTCAATTGAAATGTAACCTTTAATAAAATTAAAGTTATTACAAATTAGTACAGTTCATCAGCACAAAGCATAGTAATTTTAACTAGGTAAAATTTTACTTTATTCATATAAAGTTATTTTATCATCGTCTGTCTTTTCTCCACTCAAAGTATATAAATAAAATAAATAAATAAAATAAATAAATAAAATAAATATATAAATAAAATAAATATATAAATAAAATAAATATATAAATAAAATAAATATATAAATAAAATAAATATATAAATAAAATAAATATATAAATAAAATAAATATATAAATAGAATAAATGTATAACTAAAAAATAAATATATCTGAATTTGAAGTCAAATGTGCTGAAAAGAATATTGCCAAATTTGAGTCTCTCAAAATTTAGTTTTAAAAATTTCTGTTGTGAAAATATTGATATAATTTATAGATCTCCCTCCAAATAAAATATAAGGGATGACTTATAAACTGTAATTTTCTATTTTTTGAAACTAAATAATTTGTATCATTATGCAATTAAAGTGGAATTGGCGATACGTTTTTGAAAAAAATAAATTCTTTTTAAAACAACGTACAAAGCAAATGGGAAAGAAAAAAAATGTGTTCATGCTTAAAATGTTCCAATTTATTTTCTTTAGCTATATTTCGATATTTTTAATAAATTGAAATTATTTTAAATCATTTTAAATCATTATAGCTGTAACCGTATAAATAATGGAATATAATTTATATAAATCATTACAGCTGTATTATATCAATATAATATACTGTATGTAAAGATATTTTATTATTTTTTTTCATTTTACAAAAAATAGAATAAATTCACATGAATGCATGCACAGTAATGTTAACAAATAATTTATTATTTCATATTTTGTAAACATTTCAAAAATATTATACATGTTTTGAATACATTTTGGTAACATCTTTTGTATTTTTTAAGCATAGCTCTTAGCATTCATGAGTGCTTCCGAGTGTCCCTTTTGCAGGTCATAGCTTCCGTCACTGGAGGCTGAAGTAGCATCTACGCAAGTGAACCATGATTTTTTTAATGTAATCATTTTCCAGCAAGATTTTCCTGCAGGACAACTGTAGTCTCCACCAGGACAGCACCCAGGATTGTCAAACGGAGCGCACTTGGAGACCTTACTATCATCATAACAACATCCTGGAAAAAAAGAAGAATGAAAAAAATTTAATATTAACTAAGAAAGCTTTTTATCATTAAAGGTACGATGTACTAAACATTGTATATAGTGTTCTAATTATCAGTAGTTAACTTTTTGCCCCATTGTACCATATGTCTATTACAAGAGCTAAACCAGACAATAGACTTGCGTGCTGGCAGTTATCGTATTTACAAAAACAAATTATTTGGTTTTGGGATTAACCTTTTCGAAATGCTTTTGTTTCAGCTAGTAGAGTCATGTCATTTCTTCAGTAATCCTCTATTAGCAATAGTTTAACTTGCGTTTCCATGGCAGCAGGCAACCTCAGACTTTCAATCAAGAGATGTTCTCGTGATGGCTCTAGAGCAGTGGTTCCTGAACTTTTTTGTATCGTAGACCCCTTGCCATATTTTTCGGTTTTGTATAAACCCATGCTTACCTGATATTGATTTTTTGTAAATTCATCAACTTTAAATGTATTTTTGATAGCTGGTAAAGTGCTACTCACTGTGAAAGATTTAAATTTCTAACTGTAGTGAAGTGTAGCGTGAAAAACTTAAGACAAAAAGCACATGTTAATTTTATACATTTATTAATTAAATTCTAACTAATTTTATTACTAATTTAATTTAATATGCAAACGGAATAAAATAGTGCCCTATAAAACCCGTACTCCGTTACTAATATTATAGTTGCGGAAATAAGTTTGTATACGGGCGAATCTCAGGAATCATTAACTTTTCTTATAAACTTTTCTTATAAGTTTCTTTCTCTATACTTTTCTTTTCTTTATCTGTTTTCAAACTTTTATAAACGTCAAACCGTAACCATCGAAAATTGAAAATTGAAAAAAAAGGTATACAATCCAATTCTGCGAGTTTTATGTTAGTGATATTCCAAAAGCTTATTTAAAGTAGAACAAACTTGTATCATTAGTTTAACTTGTAACTCGCAGAATTGGATTGTATACCTTTTTTTTCAATTTTCGATGGTTACGGTTAGACATGCCAAAATTTGGCGACAAACTTAAAATGTTTGCAAACGTCAATATTCACGAAAAATATCATTTAAGAAAATATGATAGTACAGCTGAGCTACTAAATTATTTTTATAGTGATTTTCAGTTTTTTTAAACACAATACATATTGAAAAAAAAAGTATGTTAAACACTCTAAGCGACACTCATGAAAAGTTGTCAAATGTAGGATTGAAGTAAGAAATGAAAGCCAAAAGCAAGTTACTCGCGATCAAAACTGTACGTATCTTAAAGTTAGTAATGCATAGTTATTCCTGTAATTTAATTAGAATTAATTTTCGCTTACTATGTTATAAACTGCTGTTTGTAGAAAATGCAACACCATGAAGGAATCATCAGAATCAAATGAAATTCGCAGCAAATGTCAATTATAGGATATTATGCAAATTAATAAAGTTTCAGAGCCATCGCCCGTGCGTGGCGCGCGCAGCGCCCTCTGAATTGATGCTGAAAGCGTATAAATAAAGTGCTGTAGCGGGACGTTGAAAATAGTCTATGATTATTTGTTAGTGGCAAACGTTTAGTGAGACCTGAGTATGCCTCCACGACGGAAGAATAAGAAATTCAAGCAACTTACGGAGTTTGAACGAGGGAGGATAATCGGCCTTCGAGAAGGAGGATTTTCCTATCGCGCAATAGCAGCTCGTATGCAGCGGAACAGTTCCACAGTGATGCGAGTTTGGAAGCAGTGGACCGACGAGCACCGAACAACTCGAAAAACAGGCACTGGACGACAGAAGGTGACGTCAGAGCGCGATGATCGACACCTGCTCCGCATGGCGGTGAATGATCGCACAGCTTCCTCCAGGCAGCTGGCAGCACATTGGTCTACTGCTACAGGTGTACAATTGTCGGCTTCGTCAATTCGTCGTCGTCTGCTGCGCCGTGGATTGCGTGCAAGGGTGCCATTATACAGGATTCCCCTCACGGCGGATCATCGACGGCTGCGTCGGCAGTGGGCTCTTGAGCACAGAGACTGGCGAGCTGATTGGCACCAAGTTGTCTTTTCAGATGAATCACGCTTCAATTTGTGGACCCATGATGGCCGTGTTCGTGTTAGACGTTATGCCGGTCAACGCTGCCTTCCTGAGTGTATTATTGAACGACATAGTGGTCGAACACCCGGAGTTATGGTCTGGGGTGCGATTTCGTATCATGGACGATCCAATTTGATACGAATTGAGGGTAATCTCAATAGCAACAGATACGTCCGTGAAGTGCTACAGCCCGAAGTCGTTCCTTTCCTTCAAGGCATCCCTGGAGCTATCTTTCAGCAGGATAATGCACGCCCACATGTTGCGCGGACTGTTAGAGACTTCTGTTCAGCACAACGCATGCAACTTCTTCCTTGGCCTGCTTATTCGCCGGATATGTCGCCTATTGAGCACGTGTGGGATATGGTTGGTCGGCGTCTCACTCGTGATCCGCGTCCTGCAGTTTCCAAAGACGAACTTTGGTTGCGCATACAAGCGATATGGAATTCTCTTCCTCAAGCAGATATTCAACATCTGTTTGACTCCATGCCACGTCGTATAGCAGCACTTATTGCAGCGCGTGGTGGCTGCACCAAATACTGATTTCGGACGCTTAATTTGTTTCTTTTGTTTTGAAAATTTCATCATTTATTTGTATCAGTACAAGTCGTTTCTGCATTAAATTTCATTTGATTCTGATGATTCTTTCATGGTGTTGCATTTTCTACAAACAGCAGTTTATATTTATAAGAAAAGTTTGAAGACATAGAGGTTAATGATTCCTGAGATTTGCCCATACAAAACCGTACAAGTGTATTGTCGATCTGTTTATTACGTTTTCACTTAAAAACTAAGCAAAAAATCTCCGTGATCTTGTGCGCAGATAAAACTGGAGGTCTAGCTAGCTAAAGATCTGACAAACTTGCGAGACTACTATTTGCTGCGGAAAATTACTTTTTTGTTACAAAACAAAACCTTACTCGCAGAGAAAATAAAAATGTATGCGGGCTGAGTTGCAGGCAACTGCTAGTTTATAATAATTCAGTTTCGTCTTTTATAAAAAAATAATCCTAATAACTTAAATTTTAATAAAATTCTTACTTCATAGCTTCTTTTATAAATTATGTAGAATATAGATAGATATATGCCTTTATATTATAAGGTAGTATAATGTAAGTCAGGGCTGTCCAACTGCAAAGAGCCCACGGGCCAGAATTCTGGTCACTGATCACCTGGCGGGCCGCAGTTTGAAAAAGTTGAACAATAACCTCTTATAATAATAGTGGAATTATTATTAATAGTTGAATTATTATTTACAAAACAATGGAACAGAAGGATTATAAAGCAATTTGTTTACATTTTAATGGGAAAACTGAATCAAAATGCTTAGCCATTTTGCTATCACCAAATGCTTTTGCCATTTCTACAGCCCACTTTTTAACAACGACACCATCAGTGTAAGGTTTTTTCGCTTTAGCAAGCTCAAGTGAAATTGCATACGAAGCATGCAAAGCATTGTACTGATAAGATTTTACTTGAGTAAACATCCCAGTTTGTTTTTGCAGTTTTGACTTGCAGTTTCTGCAGTTCTGAAACCATCAGAGATCTTGCTTCTTGATACGACTTCGTGAAGACTTGCGTAATGCCTTTTGACTTTGCACACAGCCACAACTTGCATACAACTCAAGCACTGGAGTTTGTCCTTTCTATTCGTGATGAAATACTGGGTTTCCCGGTGGTCCTGGAACACTCGATTCTCACTGTCTATCTAACACGAGGCAATACTATTGTGTAACATCAGCGTGCAGGGTAGGACTTGCTCTTGACCTGTACCTTTTTCTCCCAATACAATGAAAGGAGTGAAAGAGCGATCAAGAGGAAACTTCGGGGATCTCGGCTTGACCAAGAATGGTAGTCTCGAATGCTTCTTGATATCATAAAAATTTCGAAAAAAGATATATGCTGAATAAGAAGTTGGTGAGCCGCACTAAATGTGTTGGCGGGCTGTATGCGGCCCGCAGGCCGCCAGGTGGACAGCCCTGATGTAACTATTATACTATCATAAAAACTAAATTCAGCAACATTTAGTGATTTCTTAAAAATTTAGAAGCTAATTTTAAAAGTCTTTTATCAAAACAACCTGAAAGAAAAATATAATTAAATTAGAGCAGTTTTTTCCCGCTAACAGTGCTTTTCGTTTTCAATGAGGAAGAATGGCCTGTTTTTGAGGAGCGAAAATTTATGTTTTAGACAATCTATAACTTTTAATCTAGAATTTCAAATTTAGAATCGGACACTCAGGTACACTGCAGCAATGTTCAAAAAATCCGTTGTTTTTAACAACAAAAAAAAACTGATTAAACAATTGAAATGTTACTTGTGGTGATTTTTTATAAACTGCAAAAATTTGCAACATTTTGAAAATGCCGCTAAATTGTTGTTTACTTGTTGACTGTTTCGTTGTTTACTTGTTAGTTAAGAAGGACATTTATGCCAAGAGCGATTTGTGAAATCATTAAAAAAAGAATATTTTTATTAAAAGCAATTCTGATATCATAACAAAATGCAAAACTACCTTTATTCTTACAATTTTTTAAACCTAATCATCGCGTATCATTTTTGCAGTTCTATTCATTATGTATTTATGCATTGAGTAAAAAAGTATGGACCAAATTACCAGAATATAATAAAATTTACCGTACTTCTGTTTCTATGAGAACAGCAAAAAGCTCGATAATTTTTATCGAAGTACTTCGGTATTGATTTTAGTAAAAATAACAGTAATAAATAGTTTTCTTATGTGTGTTAAAATTTTGTAAATGGGGTCAAACTTGATATTTATATCATGATATCTTAGAGCATGGCACAAAAACCATTTATTTGGTTGAATTACTTTTCTTCTTTTTTCGGTAAAATTTACTTTTAGAACAAGTCTTTTAAAAAAATATTACTGTAAAAATTACGGTTTAAAATTTTGCAGTGAAAATGGATTTTACGGATGATGTACACAAAGTGCCGGTACATTATACCGTAATTTGGTCCGGAATATTTTACAGTGTAATTTTTTTCAAAACTTATTAAAACATTTATTTAAATTTAATATTAAATTTAAATTAGTATTAAAATATCGAATAAATGTAATTATATCCACGCATAAATTAATATCAAATCGGATGTAATAAATGTTTCGGACATTCACCAAAGCGACTATGTGATTGTCAACATTCACCGGTGAAAGTCGACAACCACCGATTTTGGTCATTCACAGTAACGTGCACATCATTTACATAATAACCTCATCAGGACGTTTATTTCATACTTTGCCCAAATAGCATCCGGCATTCTGTAGAATGCCTAGGCAATGTGTGAAATATAAATTATTTAATATTTTGCCGGCTAGTTTTAGGCATTATATATAATGCCGGATTTCATACTTTGCCGGTAACATAGATAGTGTAAAATGAGATTTTTTACGTTCCCTCTTAAGATTTTTAAAAAGGTTTCTTATGGTCCATTCTTAGATAAGATTGCACAAATACACCATTATTTTTTTTGGTTTGAAGAAATATTTCTTTTTCTCTTTAGTTTGAACAAATATTTATTTATTTATTTTACTTCCCCTTTTGCTTTTAATTTATTTTATTCTTTACTGTAAATTTTACTTTACATTTTACATACATTTTATTTATAACATTTTATTTATTACATTTACATTTTATTTTTTACATACAATTTACAATATACTTTTCATTTTACTTCTATTTGCACTTTATTTTATATTTTACACTTTATTTCATATTCTGCTCTTTACTTTATTTTATACTTTACTTTTAAATTTTTTTTTCTTAAAGCTTTAACTTAGTTTAAATTTTTGCTTTAATTCGCGCTAATTTACGCTTAGTTAATTGCTTTAATTTATTTTAAATTTTACATTTTTATGCCCAACACATTTCTTTAGATTTAACTTTATATTTTGTGCTTTATTTTACTTGACGTTTTAGTTTACTCTTTACTTTCTTATACTTTTATGTTATTTTTCTTATACTTTTATATTTATATTATTTTTTTTCTATTTAAAGTTAAATTTTAGAGATTAGTGGTTAACAATAAATAAGTGCAACTTTTTATCACATAATATTTTTATCTGTATTGAGATTTTTTTTAGATTTTATAAAAATTTCGTCATAAAAGATATGATATATATCTTACAACATTAATTTTCTTTTTTTACGTAATACTTTTCTCTTTTTACTTTTGATATCAAGTCAAGCATCTTTGTAAACCAAATATCTCTAGAGATATAAATTTTTGCCAATAATTAATAAATAATCATTCTTTAAGACAAAAAAAAATTGGAAAAAAATTACGACAAAAGCATTTAATATTGCAATAACTATTAAACAAAGTAAAGTTTCGCAAAAAAAGGAGAAAAAAAAGAGTTAAGCTTATTATTGAAAATAGTCCTTTCAGCTCGTCAAGATTCAACTCAGTAATTAAATTTCAGCGGGTAGTAGATCAGCTGACATGTATTTTTTTTTTCACTTACACTGTTAAAAATTCCGAGCCGCGTTGCACCAAAAATTGGTATTCATTTGCTGGTTACATGAAATGGAGCTCAATGTCCCCTTATTTTGGTATTTTTACTAGCTCCAAATATTAGTCGAAGGTTGCCCAAAAAGTTGGTGTTTTTGAAGAAACAAAACACTTATTTGCATTCTATTTCTTTTGCTTTTATAAAAGCAGTGGAAGGTTGCACCATTATTAGGTAATTTTAAGGAACCCAAATGAGGGCCAAGTTTGCTATTTACCGTTACAAAACTATTTACCATTAGTAGGTTATTTAATGACAAACCTCTAAGTATTTTATACCAACCAAATTTAAAAGCCAAATATAGGCAACGAAAAGGAAATGAATTTTAATTAATGCAAATTAAATATTTACCAACCTAAATAAGTTGCTACTTGAAACAACATGCATTAGTCGTCCCAATAAACCAAGACCGAGTTGTAAGGAAAACATGTCGTCGGACACAAATATCAATCAGTTTACGGTAACCGTCAAAGTTTTGTGTCTTTTACCAAAATTTGGAGCAATCATTGCACGATGGAAGTATTTTTCGCTCATACTTTACAATTTATAGTGTAACTAAAACAAAATAGCATTTCATTTAACCGAACTTTGGCATAATTAGAAAATTTTCACCAAATACTGGCTATAGATTTACCGAGTTTTTTTTACAGTGTACAAGTTGCAACAGTTGATTATTCTTTAACTAATTTTCGAAGTTGAAATTTTTTTTATTCCATTTAACTCTTTGTGAATTTTCTACACACTTCCATAATTTCAAGTTTTTAAGATAAGTTTTTTTACTTCCATAATTTCAAGTTAAGATTTTTTGCAACAAAATGAAATGCGACATAAAGCAAAAAAAAGTGACAAAAAATTCACGAAAAAAGCAATTGAAATTGCAATATTTTCCGAACGATTTGAAATTTTATTAAATTAATAAATAACTTTGTGTTAAAATCATAAAAAAATATGGCCCTTTTAGCATGCTAGTTAATCATTAACAGTAAATAATTCTCAAACTAATTATCAAAGGTTGTTTTTTCTTATTCTATTCCCTGATGAATTTGTCTCAATCCTGCGGAATCTTAAATCTCTAAGACTAGTTTTTGCGCAACAAAATAAAATGTATTGTGAAGTGGAACACCAAAAACAACAGTGACCTTAATGATTTTTCAATATCGAGAGATACATATATCCAAATAATACTCAAAACACGATACATATTTCAAAATACATATATCAAAATAATATTTAAAAAGGTTTTTCCATTTTTTATAAAAAAAAAATTTAAAGTTAATTTCGAATAAATACGCACGCACTCATGAAAACAAATAATTTATTATTTCTCGTTTTTTAGACATTCATAAAAATCTTTTGTAACATCCCTTGTATTTCCTAAGCATATCTCTTAGCATTCATCGGCGCTTCCGAGAGACCCTTTTGAAAATCGTAGCTTCCGTCGCTGGAGAGTGCCATAGCATTTACGCAAATGTACCATCAAAGGATTTTGACGCAAGATTTTCCTGGAGGGAGAACTGTAGTCTCCACCAGGACAGCACACAGCATTGTCGAACGGAGCGTACTTGTAGACCTGACTATCACCGTAACAACACCCTGGAAAAAAGAATGAGAAATTGAATATTGACCAAAAAAATATCATTTGCGCTTTTCATCAATAAGGGTAGTGCATACTAAAAATTACTTATAGCATCCTAATAGTCAATTGTTAATTCTTAGAATCACTGGGTGAATCACCTGGCTATTAAAAGAACTTGAACAGACTTGAAATCTCACATCGATTAGGGAAAGTTGGTTTAATAGCATTCTTCGAAAATTTTCCGCCAAGAAAAATGAAAAAGCCACTGTTTAATTGTCTCACATTTGAGGTAAAGACCTAAGTTTAAACCATACGTTCCATTTTGCTTTAAAGAATAAAGTGTCGTTTGAAAAGCACAAATACTTATTTAAGGCGAATATAATGTATAAAAGCTATTAAAATTTTTAGAAATCACTAATTTGGTGAAATGTTTTTACCTAGATAAAAATTAACAATTTAATAACCAAGATTAAAAAAAAAGAAAATTTAATTTTAATTATTTTTAAAAAAAAGTTCTATGAGCCTTTATAAAGCAGAGTTAAAGCAAATATTTAAATATTAAAAAATTTGATCACAATAGCTTTACATTTTCAGAAAACTTGATTTTTTTTTTTTTTCATATTGGCGTTTTGTGCCATTTTAAGAATCAGCATAGAGGGTGCTGGTTAAAGATAGGCTAAACTTGAACTAACATCCGTGAATTACCGTTGTAAACTCTCAGCACAGTTGTGAAAATAGCATATTAATTGAAAAAAAGTGACGATCTTCGAAAAACAGCCTTAACCTCTTCGCATTGGCTTGATATAGATTGAGAGATTGATGTCATTTCTTCGATTCTCCTCCCTTAAAAATACTTTGATTCGTGTTTCCATGGCTGCGGACAACTTTAGATTTTCATGTGGGAAGATTTCTCATGATATCCGCACAATACGAATCTTAACGGTCAAGTACTAGATCTATCACATTAGTAAAACATCGTCGCAGTAAAGTCTATAAGATCTTTGCAGCATTCTGAGAGCAAATTCTATATTATACATGCATTCCTTATTCAATATCTACGTGCGTTTCCTTATTCAAGGTATTCTGTAACCACACTTGATGTCGGTTTTTAGCATTTTTATTTGAAATGAGTACTTTTTTGAGATAAAATATAATTGTTAACATTAATTATTTAGTCCTTAACGAAAAACTGGCAGAAATTTGTCTACAGTTTTTAAATATTTATATTATACACAAATATTTTTTATTTGTGATAAAATTAGTTTATAGCAATAATAACTAAATTGAAGTTCTGCAAAATTTTGAAGCTAATTCAAAAGCTTCCCTATCAAAACAACATGAAAAAAAAAGTTAAATTAGGCAATTTTTTTCAACCTGCAGTTCTTTTCCCTTTAAGAATTATTTACTGTTCCATTTAGGGAAAAAGCTGGAGTTAAATAAACTCCAGTTTTTTACTTCTTTTTTGGTAAATTGAGAAGAATATTTATGCCAATTGCAATTTGTGGTATCAGTTGCATAATTAAAAAAATATAAACAGGGGAATAAGAATACTTTTGCTCTAATCAAATTTGACATCATATAAAATGTAAAACTAACTCACTTTTCCAAAATATATTTAACTTAAAACAGCTTTAATATCTATATATTGATCATTCTTCATAAATACATTAAAAAAATTATCAAACCCAATTTTTTCTTTCAGTTTTGCTTTAAAAAAAGTGTAGAAAATTTCATCTCAAAATCATTTTATGTTCAAGAAAATGGAAATATGCACTAAATGAAAAGCACGTTGCGCTATAATATTGTGTCCAAATTAAGTGTTAAATTAAATTTTTTAATTTGTTAACTTAAATAATGTTAAGAAAAGTACAACAAGAACAGAAGATGAAGTACAGTTTGAAAAATACAATCAAAAATCGGAATTATGCAATTTGTCATTCAATGTTTCAATGTTTTATTTTGGTTTATATCCAACGTTGAACAGCCGTCCCGATTCTGTGTTTACATCTATCAAGGTTTAACTCCGTAAGTTCGCAATTTTGAACCCAATCCAGACAAGGGAAACAAGGGGGAACACAGAGGGCAAGGGAATTCCATGATCAAGCATTAGGACAAGCTAGCCTTCCTAAAGAACTTGTTGATAGAACCAACCCGTATTTGTGTTACATAGAGAAGAAAATCACGAAACCCTCTCAAGGTTAGCTCGATGGCAAGGGAATTCAAACCTTTGATCCATCTATCACTGAGGATATTTTTTGCCAGCATTGTGGTCGGTGTGAACCAGTTGCGAAATTTGTATCGACCAGCCATCGCCGGGATCGAAGTCGGTTCACCTAATTGGAGGCACCTTTCAATAGAATTGAACTTTTTTAATCTATAAATATTTAGTGAAATTATCCTTTCAGTTACATTCAATATCCGATACTAAAGGAGTGAAAGTCTTCGTCCTTCTTTTTCAGGAAATACTTTTTCGAAACGAAATGATTTTTCAATTATAAAAGATTTTTTTTAGGTTAAAAATTATATACTATTGTATTTTGATTTTTAAACAATAATATTCTAATTGCCGTAACTTTAAGTTTTGTTAGTTTTTTTTACCATATAAAGATCTTATATTTTAATCAAAATAACTTGAAAATTAATTTGAATTATTTAAGAATAATTTTAAAAGGTTTTTAAAATGTTTTTAAATTAGAAATTTTTGCTCTAGAAGAATTTTCAATTGTTAAAGAGGTTGAACAATAACATTATTCTTTCCATAAAATAATAAATGTTGGGAATGCTATGTGACAATTAAAACACAATTCAACTTTTTAACTTAAAATTTAGTCCTTACAATTTATACGAATATTCTCCGATATTTGGAGATAAAATTTTAAAAAAAAAGTTTGTTGCCATTTTTTTAAATCAAAATAACGAATTAAGATTTATTCATATCAAAACTATATAGTAAAATGTTTTTGAAACATTTTTAAAGTTCTGGATACATTTAAAATTTGGCGATAATTTAAAGCGCTCCTGAAAACTTATTTCAATGCATTATTCGTAATATTCGTATATATTTACTAATATAAAATCTTGAGTACAATAAATCAAAAATTTAGTCAACATAAAAATCTTTTTCAAGGCATCAAAGACTTTATTCCTTTTTAAAAACTATTGAAACATCTACTTAAATTTAAATATTTGCATGAATGAGAGTTTTTTTTTCGTGTGAAACTGTTAAAAAAGATTAGACTATTTTCGAAACTTGATCTAAATTATTAAAAGTATATTTTTAGAAAGGTATTTTTATCGTATACATGCACACATACATTGCAAATTTAAAACTGTTAAAATAAAAATGTTTTAACTGTTAAATTAAAGCTGTTTTGATTAATGACTAGGTGGCTTCCTCCCTGGCTCGCTTCGTTCACCTTCCTAAATGACTTTCCTTTTCATTTATTATTGTTTTATTCCTTAAATGGCAATATTTTCTACAAAAATATAAAAAAAACATGTTTTCGAAATATAAAATTATTGTAGTTTAATGTAAGGACATTTTGTTAAAATGTTAATCTTAACGAATAATCCGATTTCCTAGACATAAAAAAATCATCTGTACTTGAATAAAAAGCTTCATTTAAGGAATACTAATAGTGTGACAAAATAAGAAGAAATAAATGCGAAGTAATTTTACTCGTTGACGAGACTAATAACAATTCAATTAGGAAAAACATTTTTATCGCTCTTCATTAAGTTCTTTTTCATATTTAAAAATTTAATGTCTAGCAACATGTGTACACTCTTTTTTTTACTTGATAAATAGTTTATATTTAAAGCAGAAAAATGGAAAAATTTCCGAAATATTACTTAATTTGTAGAAACTTTTGAACAAATTGAAATTTAAAAACAAACTTTTCGTTAACTTTATAAGTAAAAATGTCTCTTTAAACACTTCAAATTTATTAATTCAGATTCAATTAGTTCAAATGTTTAACAATATGCATGACTTTTAATGTTTTTTTATAAATTTCTATCAATATTTATCTAAAATTGCTAATATTTTGTATGACATTTTTATAAACATTATTTAACACATTTTTTGAAATATTTTTATGAAGCTAGTGAATTTAATGCTAAATGCTAAAATGCTAGTAAAATTAAATGTAAAAATACTAAATGCGTGGTGAGAACACGTTAAAATGATTTAGATTCCAAATCAAATTTTCAAATTTTACTTACTGCCAACTCCAGGGCAAGATCCCCAGCCACACGTCTCAGCATCAGCCAATAATGCCAAGCACAGGACGCCTAAGACAACAAGTAGTACCTTCCTACATAAACGGGAACAAACAAAGCAGCCTAAATAATACTTGACTAACAAGCAAGAAAGAAGTATGAATAATTTTTAAAAGGTTTTTTAAAGTGATATCGACTAAATAAAATTTACTCGTTGTATGCAATTTGAAAAGAGGGGAAAAGGACAAAAAAGCATTTTAATTTTTAAATTTCAAAGCTCACATTTGAGAACATTTTTCGATAACTACAAGCTAATTGTTTTCCTAAAAACACTTTTTCACATTTGAGAGATTAAAATATCTTAACATTTTATCCAATTTTATTAAACAAATGCCCTTTTTAGATATATCATTGCAAGTAGGAGATTTCAGGATTTGCTTACAGTTTCTATATTTCGATTCTTAAGGAAGGTTTTGTCCAAATTGTAGCTTATAATTTGTTGTTATTGTTATTGTCATTTTCTTGTCATTTTACTTTATCTTTGCATATTAAATGTGATACAGCATATTAAAAAAAAGAAGGCTTAAACAATTTCACTTCCTTTTCAGTAAATTATGTCACAAAATTTTTTTTCTTTATACAAAAAAGAAACTTTTCCTTATCTTCATTCAAATGCAATAAATATTTACTTATTTTAATTCACAGTTTAATTATTATTGATAATGTACAGTTACAAAAGAAAGTGTCTCACTTTTACTGTTAACAATTAATATAGTTATTTTTTCATTCAACGAAAACTAATTATTGCAATTTTAATATTTAATGTTTAATTATTCGTAATAATAGTTAAATTAGTATTGTTAATGAATATTGATGACAAATTTGCAGAAACGAACTTTCTATCTGTCTCATTTTTAATTTTGTCAATGATTGATTTTAAGTTTTTATCATTTGACAATACAAAAATTTAAATTTCTCTTCTAAGTTTAAGTGTTATTTGCAGAAAACATAGATAAATCAGTTACAAAAATGAAGTCTCAAATAGTCCTATTTTAATAGTTCTTCTTCTTCTTCTTCTGCTTGAGCTTGTTAGATATGTAGCACCTCTGCATTTTGTAGCATTTTGTACCATGCTCCAAGCCCAATTTTTTCCTAGTTCCATTGTCTTGGGTCACCAATTTATTTGTTAAGAAACAATATGATTATTTATCATTTAAAAATACTAAAAGTCTGTATCTATTAACAAATAATATTTTTTTTCTCGCTTTTATTGTTGGAAGATAGAATCATTAATTCCTTATCATTCAACATTACATTATAAGTATTCAATTTTTAATTTTTAATCTTCTTAGTTTAATTGTTTTTGTTATTAAATTTTGATGAAGTTATTATAGAAATAAGTTATAGCAATAGTTGAAAACAGTATCTCTTTTAGCTTTAACAAATAATATCAGAAATTTTTTGTCGTTTAACAATATTAAAGTTTACCACTTAGTGAATTAAACTTATGAAAGTTTTGGGAGAATTAACAAGATAACATGTTTAGAACTAAAATTTAACTGTAAATATAACAATTTAGTTAAATTAAATAGTTAGTTTCAAAAATTAAAAATAATATTTATAAATTTTCGGTGAATTCATTTTCTTTTATCACTTAAGAAGCTTAAAGAGGCGTAGACTTTATTAACAATTTCATGCAGTTATGACGTAGAAATTGGTTGAAGGTTTCAATAGTTTTATTAATAGCTTTATATAAGTGAGTAATTTTATTTACTACTAATTTCTTTTAATTCACATTGCGAGCATTTGGTACAAAAAATGTTGGAAAAAACTGTTATTTATCAATACACATTAAGGAAAATTTAAAAAACAATATCTATTTCAAAATATAAATAAATATAATAAATATTTTACGTAAAAAACATTTAAGTTCTATTAATTATCTACTCTACGCTTTTTTAATAATGTTTTCTATTTACTCTACGCTTTACATTTGCTATTTTACACTTTTGTACTTTACAATATACTTTATATTGTACTTTGTATTTTATGCTTTATTTTACTTTACGATTTACTCTATTTCATATTTCTCTTTTTACTATACTTTATATTTTACGCTTTACTTGTTTTTTATGCATCATTGTATAGTACGCTTTACTTTTCTTTATAGTTTATGTTTTACATTAATTTATATTTTAGACTTTACTTAAGGCGTTACTTTATTTTACGCTTTATTTTACTTTTTAGTTATTTAATAGTTTTACATTACGTTTTACTTTAATGTATTTACTTTATATTTCACACTTTATTTAACTCTTTTATTTTCCAATTTACTTTTTTTCTCTCCACTCTTTAGTTTATATTTTACGCCTCACTTTACTTTATGCTTTACTTCGCTTTATGCTATTTTTGCTTTACGCTTCATTTTGCTTAACACTTCACTTTGATTTAAACTTATTCACCTTACAATTTGCATTACCAGACGATTTCCTTTCTTAATGCTTTACTTTTAACTTTAACTTTACTATACATTTTATACTTACTTCTCTTTTTACACTTTAGTTAATATTTTACTCTTTACTTATTACTATACTCTCCTTTATTTTACTTTACTACTTAAAAGTAACGTTTCCAGGTATGCTAATAAAACGATTAATAACACACAAAAATAGGCACTAAAAAATAGCGGTTGATTAAAGAGTAGAAATTATAAATCTACAAAAGAGTGACAATGTTAGAATTCTAGATTCTAGTGTCAAAAAATCCTGGTTCTTAACCAATATCAGCCATAAGCTCAGAGCATTTAATCAGTAATTCATTTAAATTATAGATATTATTGTTTAACAATCTATAAAGATAACCTTATATTGTATTATTTAAATTGGAAACGGCTTTTATCTTTATTGAAACTTTTAAATTTTTTAAAAAAAAAACTTAATATAAATGTAATAATTTATATCTGACGAAATCTAATCTCTTTCTTGTATTTATTTTATTTTATTTTAAATATTCATTTTTTTTATTACTTTTGACATCATTTTTAGCGAGAGTTCTTAAAATAAAAGTCTTGGGTGATATAAATATTCTGATAGCAATAGATAAATAATCAATATTTAAATTTAAAAGAAAGGGGATAAAGCTAAGAAAAACGTAAAATTGAAAAAAAATTTCGAACAAATTGAGTTTCGAGCTCGAACGAAAAAACTTGATAAGTATATAGTAAAAAATTGTCTTTTCAGTCCTTCCTCCGAATTTTAATTCGGTAGTTTAATTTCGTAGGCAATTGATCAGATAACAGATTTTTTTTTAACTACAAGTGTAGCAATTTATAATTCTTTAATAATCTATTTTATTCTTTAATAATCGAATAGTATATTTTTATTCCAGCGAACTCTTTGTAATTTTTGTACATACTTTTGCAATTTCAAGTATAGATTTTATGCTGCAAAAAAAGAGAAAAAATGCTACGTCCAGCAAAAAAAAAAAAAAAAAAAAAAAGAGGCGAGAAAATTTCCGTAAAGAGCAATTGAACTTGCAATATTTTTTCGAATGAATCAGAACTTGAAAAAAAAAAAAAACTCGGTGTTAAAATCATAAAAAAATAATTTAATAAATTTCAGCATGCCGAATTCCCCACTCGGCGGCTAGAAGAGTTGTCCATATGATATTATCCCCTTCAAGTTTAACAGTTACTCGAACAAACTGCCAAAAGTTATTTTATTATTTCATCATAATACCTGATTATTTTATTATTCCTTTATAACTTTAAATTTCTAATTGCGTCTTAATAACTTTACTTGGACAAAAAAAAGATGGTCCTAATGAATTTAATATAAGAGATTACTTTTTGAAATTAGATTAGATTTATATATGATATAAAGAGATTAATTTAATATCTCAATATAATATTTAAAAGGTTTTTTTTACTTCTTTTTTATAGAACAAAATGTAAAGTAAATTCATATAAATACATGCATATTGATGAAAACAAGTAGTTTATTGCTTCTCGTTTTTTAGACATTTATAAAATTCTTATGTACATTCTAAATATAATTTAGTAACATCTTTTGTATTTTTAAGCATAGCTTTTAGCATTCATGAGTGCTTCCGAGAGGCCCTTTTGCAGGTCGTAGCTTCCATCACTGGAGAGGGCCATAGCATTTACGCAAATGTACCACCAAAGAATTTTGACGCAAGATTTTCCTGGAGGACAACTGTAGTCTCCACCAGGACAACACACAGCATTGTCGAACGGAGCACACTTGTAGACCTGGCTGTCACCGTAACAACATCCTGTAGAAAAAAGAATGGATACATTAAATATTTTCCGATAAAAGATCTTTTCATCAATAAAGGTACGACAAACTAAAAATTGCACGTAGTTTAACACTAATCAGTTTTTGATTTTTTGCCGCATTAGATGTATACTATCTGGCTATTACGAGAACTCCCCCAGATAAAAGACTCGAGTAACTGTAGTTACGAAGACTCACTTTTTTAATTTTGGGAGAATCATGTTACTTTTTCAATTTTTCTCCATTATAAATGTTTTTATTCATGTTTCCATTACAGCGGAAAACCTCAGATTTTTATTTGGAAGGTTTTCTTGTGATAGCCAGTTAATACGTTTGTAATGATTATTTACTATATCTGTCTTATTAGTAAAATATCTTCGAAGCAAAGCATAAAAGATCATTTCATTATTCTGGAAGGAATATCTAGATTATACATGGAAATTTTCCATATTTGATGTCTTATTTTAGCTTTCCTGGTATAAATGGGTACTATAATTGACATTAAAAAAGAAATGCCAACATTTATCACTTAGCACCGAAATTCGCCCATAGTTTTTAAATATTTATATTATATACAAGTATCCTTGATTTATGATAAAAGCTATTTTATAACAATAAGAAGTAAGTTCTGCAAAAGTTTAAAGCTAATTCAAAAGTTTTCCTACCAAAATAACCTGAAAGAACAGAAAATAGAACAAAGGAGAGCTATTTTTTTTAATCAATGGGATTTTTGTTTTCCAATAAATAGAATTCTCTGTTTCATGCGATTCAAATATTGGAGTTTTAAATAATATATAATTTTGTTTAAAATTTTGTGCTGTTCCTGCCTGAATTTCTAGTTTAATTTAAATTTGTCACTGCAGAGTAATTCATGAACTCTGCAGTTTTCAATCTGTTTTTTTCCTTTAAAACATAGGAAAAAACCACTTTATGAGTTCTTGTTTCTTTATAATTCGTTGCAAAAACTTGCAACGTTTTGATATCTCCACGATGCAAACTTCTAATCTAAGTTGTTTGTATTATTTTCACAACTGTTACCAGAAAATTAATAAGAATATTTAGTAGAATTGCAATTTGTGTTATCCGTGGAGTCATTCGAAAAAATGATGTTTAATAATATCTTTGATTAAAGCAAATTTGTTATAATAAAATATGCAAAACTAACTTCGTTTTTAATAATTTTTTTTACTTAAAATTGCTATAATCTAGTTAATAGCTATAATTTACATCGTTAGTTCATAAATGCTTTAGGAAATTACTTAACAAACTATCAAACCTATTGTTTTCCTATAGATTTGTTTAAATAAATAAAAAAAATTAGAAATTTCGATATCTTGTATCCTTTTATATAAAACAAAATGCAAATATGCTAGAGAAAAAAGCACATTGCATTATGATATTTTGCCCTCAAAGGATTATATTAAAAAATCTTAAATTCTGTTATTTGAAAAATTACCTACAGTCTGAAAAATACAATTAAAAGTCTGAAATATATAGAATTAGTTATCAGTGTTTTAAAATGATCAAACATTTGTACACATTGTACTATGACATTTTGACCTTAATAAATTAAATTAAAAAATCTTAAATTCTGCTATTTAAAAAATTACGCTCCAGTCTGAAAAATAAAATTAAAAGTCTGAAATATAGCAGTTTTTATTCAGTGTTTAAATATAGATAAACTTTTGTGCACATAGCCCTATGATATAGTGTTTTAAAGGATTAAATTAAAAATCTTAAATTCTGCCATTTGAAAAATTATGTACTGTCTGAAAAATGCAATTAAAAATCTGAAATATCGAATGTGTTATTCAGTGTTTAAATATGGCTAAACTTTTTTTAAATCTATAATAGTTAAATTATAATTTTAGTTACCAGTTATATCTGATTCAAAAGTACCAACACTAATATCTAATAAGGTATAAAAGTCTTCGTTCTATTTTTTTAACCAAATATTTTTACTGAAACAAATTATTTTTTTATAAAAAAAAGTTTTTTAGTTTGAATCATATGCTATTGATTGGTTTTTGATTATTACAATACTATAGTAATTCCCGTGATTATGGCATAGAGTAAGAAACAACAAAATAATTTGAACGATTTCATAAAATGTT
The DNA here is from genome assembly GCA_949128135.1 of Parasteatoda lunata. Taxonomy (NCBI): domain Eukaryota; kingdom Metazoa; phylum Arthropoda; class Arachnida; order Araneae; family Theridiidae; genus Parasteatoda; species Parasteatoda lunata. The sequence goes on from OX421975.1 coordinate 89,017,945, forward strand.
TTAAAATGTTTTTAATTTATAAGTTTTGATTCTAGAATATTTGGTTAATTAATAATGTGATTATAGAAACACAATAATCGTCCCAATAAATTAAAAACATTGAAAAAAATAACACACAATTCGCCGTATATAAAGTCAACTTAATTCATTTTCTTACCCCAAAAAAATTATTTCTATTACTTTTAGGTCATATTCGTGAAAATTTGGTTAGTAAAAAACACCTGTAATTATATTTTAAAATTAAAATATCGAATTAAAATTGTTTCTTATTAAAACCGTAATTCAAAAATTGTTTTTGAACTCTTTTGCGCACCTGTAATTTCGGGAGCGGATCCACTTTAAATTTAGTTTAAACTTCAAGGACTCATGCAAACTTATTTTTTATGCATTATTATTAATATATTTCGATTTAGTGGTAATTTGAAGCCTCGAGTACAAAAAGATAAAAGTTTAGTAATATGTGAACTGAAACATTCTTGTCCAAATCAGCGAAAACCTTCTCCCTTTTCAAAACAAATTAAGACATACAATCAAATTTAAATATCTGCTTGAATGACAGTTTTTTTTCTTTTGTTGTGGAATTGCTAAATTGATTAGGCTATTTTCAAAACGTGTTATCTGAAATAGTAAAATTACATTTTTAGAATATATATATATATATATATATATATATATATATTAAAGTAATTGTGTTACTATTAAGATTTGTTTTACTGAAGAAAGTCTATGTAAAAATGGTATTTTTCTTCTTCAATTAAAGTGACAAAAATATGAAATCTAGATTTAATAATATTGATAAACTGTGCAATTATTCTTAACGATGAAATTTGTATTTATTATTAACTAATAAGAAACTGATCGCATTTACAATAATACATATAAGTTTTCATTTTTTTCTAAAAGTATATTTATCTAAAATTGCTCATATTAAGACACTTTTATCAGTCTTTAATTTTAAAATATTTTTTAAAGAGCAAATAAAATGGATTACACTTGCAAGAAATACAAAATTCGTGGTGAAAGACATTTAGATTCCCTATAAGATATCAAATTTTACTCACTGCCAACTCCAGGGCAAGATCCCCAGCCACAGGACTCAGCAGCAGCCAATGATGCCAAGCACAGAACGCCAACGACTACAAATAGTACTTTCCTACATAAATACAAGAAAACAAAACAGTTTAAATAATACTCGGGAAACAAATAAGAGCTGTGAATAATTTTTTTTAAATATTTTTAAGTGATATCGAGTAATTGTAATTTATTCAAAAATGTATTTTAAAATAAAAATGAAAAGGAAAAAAATGCACTTTTCATTTATAATTTTTAAAACGTTTTTTTAAGAACAGTTTCCTAAAATTACAAGTCTATAGTTTGTACTGGAAAAAGTTTTTTGCATTCGATTATTTAATACTCTTAAAATTTTTATCGGATTTGATTAGCATGCAGATTGCCTGTGGAGCTAGTATGTTGTCAAACAAATAGATATCAATGTACGATATTTGTTTTTTGTTTGATTGTCTCTGGTAACATCTATGAAAAATATCGGAAGGAGATAAAGAAATTATACTATTTGCAGACTCATTGACTTTCGTTAATTTTGTATTTGTTTAATTATTGTTTAATGTACATTTTTAAAGTTATTTTATTTCATGGTCACTAGTTTTCTGTTTCTTCATTCTGGTTTACGTGTAATGTTTTCTCGGGAATGATGTATTTAAAGCACTGCTACTAAAAAAAACTTAAAAAAAAAAAAACATTGCACATAGCAGTATTTAGGCTAAGTTTGCAGTTTTTCATTACATGGCTTGAAATTTCTCGGAAAAAATGGTTAATTAAAAATTTATTGAAATTTTACCATATTTAAGCCAAAAAAGTTAAATAACCGTAAATAAGATGGTATTTAAACTATTACCCGTGAGAAAAACCGCTTATTAACTGCCTTCACTTAATACGTTTAAGCAATCAGAATTTTATCGCATCAGCTAGGCCCACTTAATGAAGACACTTAATTCCTTACAACTACGTACATATCATAGCCGATAGAGATAATCTGTCAATCTCGTGATTGTCAGATCGTGGGTTCGAGTCCCAACGTTGGCATCATATTATGTCCGCTATTCCTTCTCATGAAGAGTTAAGTATCATGCTTTCCCCAATTTGTAACCCTAGGTTATTAGACCATTATATTCTCATTCACGCACAGATAGCAACATCTTAAAGCTGCTAAGCAATGTCCAATTGAATTTCTTTTTAACAATTTTGAAACCATGCTAGTAGTAAATGCTTAAAAACCCATATAGTTTTGTAATGATGGTTTTTTAAACATACCAGTTGAAATACTGCTTAAAAACCGTAAAGGTAAAAAATGTTCATCATTGTAAACTTTCCGGTAATTGGATGGTCAGATTGCTGCCGATTATTTTACCGCAATTTTATAATAAAAATTCCACCAGTGTACACTATAAAAAATATTGACTAACAGTTGCAGTTGACTAACAGTTGAGGTAAACTAAACTCATTTTTAAATACAGAACTGTTGTTATAGTGCAAAAAAATTAAATAAAGTTGTCAAAATCAGAATTGTTTGAAAGCAATTAGGGCGAATAAATTACCAAAGATTCGCTTGTTTTTTAAATGAAATGCTTTTGCAATGCATCTATGAAATTTATTCTAATTCGATTGAAAATATGTGTTGCCAGTAAACAAACTCATAAAAAATGATGAAATAAATAAATTAAACTATAATGGAAAGAAGGTAAATTTAAAAAAAAAAATGTGACTACATACACTATAAAAAATTTCAGTTTACATCAATGGTGGCAACTACTCACCAAAGTTTTCTACAGTGTGATTAAACAATATGTTTCATCCTTAAAATATGTTATTGATAAAAATATTGTTTTCAGTTTGTTATTGCCAAAACACGGATAAAAAATGAAAGTTCAAACAGTCTCACTTTCATTATTAGCAAATTATATAATTGTATTTTTATAATTAGATTTTTATGACTAAACTAAAATTAAATTTGTCTTCATTACTGTTTGTATGTATTAAAAGTTCGTTTATTTGATTGTTCGTTTTCAGTTTGATTGTTATCGGCAATGTACGGTTACAAAACAAAGTCTCATACAGTCTCACATTTACAGTTAGTAAATAATAAAGTCGATTTTTTTTAGTTTAACGAAAATGAAAATTTGCACATTCTCAGAAATAAAATTATCACTTTCGACGATTCTACAATTTTTCCAATTCGTTTATTTTGAGAATCATTTCGCCAAGAAAAATTACGTGATTTGTCACATTTTAAAAAATAAAGTCTTTCACAGTTTTTATTGTTAGAGTTTTTTTAATATTTACTATTGAACTATATCAAGTATTAAGTATAAACTTGTTTTTTATAATTGCGTATGGAGTTGAGAGAGTTTATTGAATCATATCTATGTTTATAATTAAGTTCTAACTATAAATTTAATTATTTGTCTAACTTGAATAATAAATTGCAAAAGCTTAACTGGAAACTTTTAAATATTCGGTTTTATGTTATCACTTAACAAGACGTAATTTTCGTTAAAAATTTATTCAGTTTAAGTACTTATGCCCAAAAAAAAAACAAAAAAAAAAAAAACAAAAAAAAAAAACAAGCAAACAAATGTTGAAGACTACAGTATTTCAAAATAACTTTAATTATAATATTTTGAACAATTTATAAATAATTTTATTTGAGTAAATAATTTTATTTATGAACAAATTTATTTAATTTTTTCTTGAAAATATTAATTACAGAAAATATTGAACAGAAAAAAACTGTTTCTGAACACTTCGTATACTGGAACTATTGAAAAATAATATCTATCATTTAAAAATATATAAATAAATGAAATAATTGTTTTTAAAAAGAATATTAAATTTTTAAGCTCTATTTAAAATTTCACAAATCGAAGAAGAAATTTAGATAATACTTATTTATATATTAAGTTATGCTATTAAATAATAATTACTTACTATATATTATATATATATATATATATATATATATATATATATCAATTAATTAATTATATTATTAAATAATAAATACTTACATGATGAAATGCTTTGAATATTTTCAAGTTGAAGAACAATAATGTAAATAAATATTTCGGAATAATTTCTATTTTCAAGGCGTCTGATTTATATAGTAAAACAGCTCAAAAATTATTTTTGACAAATTTTGATAAGACTGCATGAATAAAATTTAAAGTGAAAGTGCAACCGAAATCTTATGGATTTAGAACAATACCAGGATCACTTATTATCAAGATAAAGAAAATGTTCTTGAAATTTTTCTATTGGTCCACCTGAAAAAAATGGTTTGTTATGTTTTTTTTACCTAATTTGTATCTGGCCAACTAAAATCTATATTACTTCAAAATATTTTGTTTTTAATTCTCGTGCTCTTTAAATATTGAATAATAAACATAATAAATGATGTAGCTGTTTTATATGTTAAATAAATATGCAAATGGCCTTAAATGTTAACTCAAATAAATAAATAAATAAAAGAAAATTCAAAATAAAAAATTTTGTTTTATTAATTGAAAAAAAAAAACAATATTTCAGTTAAATTAATGGTATTTTGAAATTAAATTCAAATATCTTTTTGCATACATCACTATCGTGAATATGTTGATTAAAAGATAAAACAATATTTTAATTTAAATTAATGAAAATTAGACATAAAACACAAATATATTTTTTAATAAATCACTATCACGTAGAAATCTGCGAATAATTGTACATTATTTTATTTCTCAAGTAGGGATTAAAAGAATTTCTCCCCAGACTTAAAATGTAAGAAGTATCTAATATACGCTCTCACCGACAGCAATAATGATTGGTTCTGAAATTTTACAAAAAATATTGGTCATTACGACACACCTTGAATAAATGTAAGTATTAAAGAGGTAACTTAAAAGTTCTGTATTAATAATTTTATGAATACATTTGAAATTAGTATTAAATGTATGAATTAGAAAATAATACAGCATTTCTTATTTTGACCCATTTCAATAAAATCTGAAGAAACTGCAAAGGGAAAAATAAAAAAAATTGTATTTATTCTGAAAAATGTCAAAATTTTGTTTTTCATTTTTAACAAAAAAAAAAACAAAAAAAAAAAAAAAAAAAAAAGACTAGTCTGAAGTTCCTGTATTGAGATTGATTACTTTCTAATAGCAGAGGAAGTTAATAAATTGCGTTAATTTTCACCAAACCCATTTGTTAAATTTAAGTAATTGAATAACTATATCTTCTTGAAATGTGATTTAATTTTCGAGTTTATTCATGAATATTTTTCTTATTTAAATTTAATTTCAAATCGTTCGTTTATATTTTTACTTTATTTGTACAAAGTTGAATAAAAAATTCACGTAATATTTGAAAAATAAAAATATTTAAGCAACAATAAATATCATTATAGTATATTATTTTATAGTATAATATGCAAATCATTTATTAGCATATTTTTTAGGAACCTTAAAAGAAATGCTAAAAATGTCTTAAATTTTATAGGTACATTAACAGTACATACATAGTAAAATTTTACGCAAGTAGGTTTATTCTTGAAGTATTTCGAAGTTCTAAGTAATGTTAACAAAGAATAAAATGATGCGTTTTTAAATGCATTTCATGCTTGTTATTTATTAAATGGAACAATATCCTTCAATTCAAAAATTCTGTAAAAATGATATATATGTTTATGCTCTCATCATCACATGATGTCCATTTTTCACAAAGGTCATCGCCATCTTTAGAAGTCACCTGGACACCGGCCAGCAAAAAAACCCTTTCATCTTCTGGCACCCATTGCGTTGGTTTCCTTGTACCTCTTACTTCCTGCGGTGGCACACATAAATCATGGTGTGCCCAATCTTTTATAGTCGCGCGACCCAGGTGATTCAAGTCACAGATTATTATACAACATAACACAAAAACGGGCATTTCTTTGCATTGACCCCTTTTTTTGATAGCCCGTCCCCAAGGAAAAGGGGGTAGAGTATTCTATAGAAGGGAAGTTATGGTCCATCAATAGAAAGTCATTTGTGCTAAACGCGCTCACGCCTTTTTATATCTTAATAGTTATTATTGTCCTATATGAGAACGTGTTTACACAACTGCGCTATGGATGTGTTGTCATATCTGTTGTTGTGTTGCCGATCTAGGAAAAGTAAGCACAAAAACGAGGGAAGTGAATTGAGTTGAGTAGTTTAAGGTATCTGCTAAAAATATCGTCTGATTTATGCGTTTCTCGAGGAAGATATATGTAACTGCAGTTCTTTGCACAAATAGATTAAAAAATAACAAATATTTATTAAATGAGATAAAATTTATTTTTCCTTTTAAATCATCGCGAGAATACATTGTATTGATCTATAAATTTAATGTGTAGGTAATAAATAAGAAACAGATTTTAACTCTTTCATTTTTGCTGAAATGGCAAAAGATTTTTAAAGGCTTAACTTTTTACAGCAAAATAACATTTTTGAAATCATAATTGAAGAGCTGTGGACAGGAAGGCTCTTTTAAGTGACATTTTAGTGATTTCAAGTAAATTTTCTTTATAGTTTATAAGCTGACAATGGATAATAAAGATGATGTCCTGCCTTTATTTTTTATCAGAAAGCTTCTAAATGGCAAAATGCTATAAAAAGGAATCTATAAAATCATAATTATAAAGCTGAGTGAATGATAAGTGACATTATAGTGAATTTGAGTAAATTATATTTTAGAGTTTGTGGCTTGACAATGGATAATAAAGATATAATTTCTTATCAGTAAGCTTTTAATTGCGAAAAATTAAAAAAAAAGTAATCAATAAAATCATATATATAGAGTGACATTTTACTGCATTTGAGTAAATATGTATTAGAGTTTGTACAATGACAATGGCAAATAAAGATGATGCTCTGCCTCAATTTCTTATTAGTGAGCTTTTAATAGGAAAGCTAAAAAAAGTAGTCTATAAAATCATAATTTTGAAGCTGAATGGATGAAGGCTCTAAGAGACATTTTAGTGATTTTGAGTAAATTTGCTTTAGAGTTCATGCTTTGACAATGGTAAATAAAGATGATGCCCTGTCTTGATATCAGTAAGCCTTTAATTGGTAAAATCTATAAACCTCTATCACTCATTTAAACTGCTCGCGTTGTATCGTTCACAATAAGACTACAAATGCACTTGGAACCTTCTTTCACTATGAAAGCTATAATAGATTTTAACTTAGTGTAGAATGTTATAACCAGTTTAATTACTTGGTGAAACTTGGAGGGATTTTAGTTATCATCAATAAGCTTTCTATTGTTTCCTCCAAAAACCACGCGAGTTTCGATGTACTCACTCCCAACTTCCTCAGTAGTGATTCGTTAGATTTCGATTGCTTTAATAAAAAAATGCTCCTAATTTAACATAGATGCTTTTTTAAATCCATTTTTTGACCAACACCTTAAAAATACATATTAAGGACAGTTAATGCAGAACATTCCTTATCAATATTTTCTTACTGCTGAGAAAAAAGCCATATTTTCAAAAAAATAAAAAGGACATTTTTTTTGCTATCAATCTCAATAAAAAGATATCTAGGAGGATCTCGTGTCTTTAGCAAATTAATTATCTTATCAATAAAAAAAAAGTTATCAATATAAAAATACGAAAGCTTAGCCAAACTTTACCGCTACGATTGCCAATTAGAACTATCTCTAATTCAACTTCAATGTAAATATGGGGCCATGACCTCGCCCTTGTTATTAATAAGTTCGAATCGGGATCCGAACGTGGAGAACATCTAAATATTACCCCTGGCAATTACTTTTAGTAATTAACTGGCCATTAATCTGATGGCCTTATTACACTTGAAATTCAAAATTACGCCAAAGATGGACTGTGAAGATAGTTGATAATGCAACCAAAAAAAAACTGGCAGCTGCTTCGACGTTTTGCACATCCTTGTGAAAGGGTAATTGTTAAACAGTCGAAAAAAGTTTTAAGTAGCCGATCTATATATCATATTCGATAGTTAGACTATTTATCAGTTTTAGCTTGGCGAGTGACCTTGTTATTTGGCGAATAAAAAATGTTCTGATTTGTGGGCTGTTTTGGTAAATGGTATAGTTTTTTTTTCTTGTTTACAAAGTGAAATGCTTAATAATGATCATATATTTACCAATGATTTAGTTATTATTATTTTTTGAGAGACATGTTTTAATAAATGAATAATGGAGTGAAACAAAATTATAGAAGGGTTAATAATATTTCAAGCAAAGAAAATAAACATTAATTTTTACTTTATTTTATTGCTGTTTAAGCTTTTAATGCATTCAGTTAGTTTCAACAAAATTTTAAAAACACTGTTCATGTGAAAAACTTTTAGCCTGCAACAAGCACGGAACGTTGTTATGCTCAGTTACATTTAACTAAATTGAAAAGTCTCTCATGTTAGCTACTATTTAGGCTTTTCAAATACGACGAGTGAATGGTTTTTAATTGGAGATCTCTAGCTTACGACTGATTAAATGTTTATGTGTCACAACTTATGCTCTCAGAAAAATTGGACCAATATTGATCCATAATATCGTTACCTTGGGCCAATCTGCGTTCCTTAAAGCATGGTTCCTTAGAGCATGACGTAAAAAATATTAATTCGTTTAAATTTACTTTTCAGTTTTGCATTTTCTACTAATCACGTGGTAATAAAAGCTATAATTTTGAAAACTAGAATTTCTAGTTAACCGTTAGCATATGAATGGTTTAATTACTGTATATTTTGGTTTTATTGAACAGAATTTAAGTTTTTTTTACTAGAGATGTTATTACCATACAGAATTTTAAATTTACCTGAATTTGTTCTTTCTTCGTGAATGACCATGTTTTAATTCAAGTTAAACCATAGTATCATACAATTAAGAAGTTCGATAATCTGTTTCAACGTCGAACCATAATATCGGTAGCTTAAATTGATGCACATTCTTTGCAAATTTGTTAAAAATCTTAATGATCTGTTAAATCAAGTCAACCGTGTTTCAGTTCATGATTAATTGAAGTTAAACCATGGTATCGTAAAATCAAGAAGTTAGATAAGTTGGTTTAGTGTCAAATCATAATATCGTTACCATTGAACCGATAAGCCCTATGTGATGTGAATTATCTGCAACCGCAATAAGGTGGTAAATTGAATCATGTTTTAGTTAAAGTTGAACCATAGAATCAAAAATTTGATTACCTGATTTAACGTGGTCGATGCGAATTCCGCACCCAGCTGATGTAAAATATCCTCAGTAGTAGACCGATTATGGGTTAGAGTCCCCTTGCCGTCAGATTATCCGTGGGAGGTTTTTGTTGTTTCCCTCCCCAAGTAACGCAAATGCAGGTTAGTTCCATCAGAATGGCCTCCACGAAAGCAATTTTATCCCGATTTTTGACCAGGAGTTTCCTTGTCTTCAGGATTGGGTTCAAAATTACAAGGTTACGGAGTTGAATATTGATAGTAGTAAACTCAAAATTGGATCGACGGTTAAAAAATCTGGTTCAACGTATAGCTGTATTATTGCTTTAACAAATATGAATGATATTATTGAAGACCCAAAATTTCTAACAGTACCATTTTGCTAAACCGTAAATGATAAAATAGTGCTATTTACGATTGAGAATTTTTGAAACGGTCAAATTTTTTCCTAAAATACTATAGTTAACATTGCTTTGCAACGCAACTTTGTAACGAATGATTTTTGGTAGATTTCATTTTAAAACTGATATTCTTAGTTAGCCTGTATAAGTTCAAAGGCAAGAGAGCTCCAGATACTCGGTTCTCAATCATGGCATTCAGTATCATATGATGAAAATACACAAATCTTTCCGTTAAAATCGGTACATATTTATCTTTCTCATAGTCAAAGATTAGGCTAATTTCGTAAAAAAAAATGTATTAATGTAATATTGAGACGGCAGAGATACGCTTATAATATTACAGTGCTATGACCAGAGTTACAAGTTTGTCATGGAAAAAAAAAGGCTAACAGTTTAAAAAAAATTCTCGGAAACACAAATACAATAAAATGAACTATACAAGCACTGAAAGCAAATTTTTTTCTTCTATATTTATGCTATATTTATATTGAAATGAACAAAATTTGGGTACAAAATATTGCACATTGAAAAATTATTCTCGTTAATGTTCGGATGTTAATTAATTTCAGATTCATAAATTACATTGTTTCTTAATGCCCTATGTGTCTATGCCTTTATATATTTTCCGGTTAAAGTTCTAAGATTTTCTTCCCTCTCTATTTTTATCGAACTTCAGGGAGGTACGGTATCCTTTTTAATATGTCTTTCACAAGATTACTAACTTGACCGGGTTTGGATAGTATCTAAACTATTTTCGTGTAATTTCGATTTTTCGTCCATTAGCCCTGTGACATACGAAGACGTCTGGGAGACGTCATTTGTTTCTTATGTCAAAATAATAATTGACGTGTCTCGGACGTCTTCAACACAGAGATGCCAACTTGCTCCGGACAGCAAATAAATATTTTAAAGTGGTAGGTTTCTTGGTTTAATAAATTAAATTTATTAAATTTTTATCCACCACTATTTCTAAATAATTCGTTGACTTATATAATTCACCACTTTATAGTAGTTATGTTATGCTATACCTTTTAAAAAGCAAGCAAAAATAGTCAAATATTTGCTAAATTTAGTTTGCAGTTATTTGTCGCTTTATTTATTTATATATATTTTTTAATAATTATTTTGGCGTGTCCGGAGCAGTTTACATCTGTGTCAACATTCCATTGCGAGTTGTTGTTTACAGTGGAATCAAAGATCATTTCTATATCAAGAAATGATATGTCAAGGGGTTAATTGTATGATTAGTCATACATTATGAAATTTGAGGGTTTAGAAAAGTATTAATCACTTTTAAAATGTAAGTGGAAAATATTTATTATTGCAAATGTAAATAATTCAGAAGATATTCAGAAGATATATATATTCGGCAATAGAATACTTAGATTAAAATTGCATCTATAGCGACAAATTTGCATTAGCAAAAAAGTGCCAAATTATGTTTTTTGGAATATTATTGTAAAAGTTGGTCTCATGCAATATATTAAGATCATCGAAACTTTGTTTCACCCATTTAATAAATATAAAATAGATATTTTAAATAAATATTATAAAATAAATATTTAAAGTAATAAAAATTTCTTTTAATATTTATTAAAATAAATTTTTATTACGGCCTAAAATAAATGCATTCGTATCACATATTTATACTAAAATTCATTAATTTTTTTAAGAAAATGAAGCCCATAAAAATCAAAATAATTTTGTATGTAAATATGTAACTAAAAAGTCACCTGAAAAGGGCATTATTAGAAAGTAACTTTATTTCAATTGATATAAAATAATCACTTAGTAATTTAACAGATATAAAAAATGTGAAATTCTGAAATAACACAACGATTGATCGAAACTATAATTGATTAATAGTAAAATAATGGGATATGTTTTTGCAGACAATTTTACACGAAGCTCATTTTTTACATAAATATTTTTCGATGATTTTTTTTTTTTTTGTAACTTGGAAATGTTCTTTAATAACCCATATGGTCATGGTTTCCTTTCATATGGTCATGGTTTACGGAAATTCTGGGTTTCAAATTTATAGTTTTTATTAACACACATTTAGGTAAAAAATACAAAATTGAAAAGTAAGTTTAACCGAATCAATGGTATCTCTAAGGTATCATGATAAAATTACTAAATTTTACCACATTTACCAAATTTTATTACATATTTATTACATACTATAAAACTATGTCTTATTGTTTATTTTACAAAATCATTATCAAAACGCTTAGGTACAAATTACTGAGATTTTAAGTTTTCCATATAACCAAGAAAACGGTAAATTTTACCATAATCTGGTAGTTTTGACAATAATTTTTCCTGGTAGTTATTATATTCACTTATCATTGACAATTTTAAAAAATATTTTCAAGTTTTCCACTCGATTTTATTTGAGAAAAACTATTCCCGCTAAAAAGTAACTTTGTAAAGATTTGTTTCTTTTGGTAAAATAATTTTCACAGATTGTAAATTTTTAAACGGAAAATTTGAAAATAGGCTGACGTTTTACATTAAATTTTTGATGCAAATACATTAAAACGAAAATATTTTTTTAAACATATTGTTGAAACTATTTATTTCTATTAATAGTGATACAAAAGAATCACATGATAAAGTGTTGATGTATAGCACACACACCAACAAACTCTGCGTATCGTAATTGACCAATAAAATAGTTCGTTTATATCCTTACCTTTTCATATCTAAGTAAAAAGTTGCAGATACTATATTTACTTTCTCTTGAAAGATTCTATTTTGAAAACCGATAAAAATCAGTAAGTTTTTTACTGATAACGATAAGTTTTTTATTGATTAAATTTATCAATTACTTGTCTGATAAGTTTCATAACATTTAACTATATAAACTATCAAAATAGAAATTTCGTTTATTATTAAATATTCTTCTTGAACTGGTTTCTATTTGCAGAGTTTATAATGTAAGTAATTGTCAATTCTAAAATTCATCTGTAGGTTTTCATTAATCTTATGTTTATTCGTTCAATTTTAAATTAAATGGACCATAACTTTGAAATTGTTTGTTTTAAATATTTGCAAAGGCAGTTATAAAATTGCTTTTATTTGTTGACTCATTTTTAAGTATGCCTTTATTTTAAATTCTAAAAACGGCAAACACACATTAACTACTCAATAAATAATATAGAGTTTTTATTATTTTTTTATTTACAGACATTATTTTTTTTTTCGATGTTCATAAAATACTAAAATACTATAAAAATACTAATTTGAAAGTATTTTTTTTTAACTTTGTCCATCCCTTAAGATCTTAATAAGTATTTACATATTTTAAATTCTGTCCTTGGAACAAAAAAAGAAGAAGAAGAAAGAAAAAAGATTTATTTTTATATTTTTTGTAGAATTATATAACATATAATAGTAGTGTGCTAAATGTTAATGAAAAAATGCAAAACAATTCATAAATGACTAATATTTAAATGAATTAAAATTCATAAAAAAATATTGTTTAATTTCAGAAGTGATAAAATCCAAAAGACATGATTTTGTCATTTGTTTAAGTTCGTTCCCAAGTATATTAATTACTCTTTTATTATTGTAGATAGCAATTAAAATAAAAAAATGTCTGTCTCTTCGCATTGATTTTTCCTAGAACTGTCTGCTTCTTATGCAGTATTTAAAGATAAGATATTTACGAGTGTTGATTATTATTATTTTTTTTTTAATAAAACTTATAGAGACGTGGTGGCTCAGAGAATAGAGCACTCGCTTTCCAATGAGGTGAACCGGGTTTGAATCCCAACTACGTCGATACAAATTCCTACTATGTCGATACAAATTCTGCACCCAGCTCGAACCTATCACAGTGCTGACGAAAAAATATCCTCAATGGTAGATGGATCATGGGTTAAAGTCCCCTTGCCGTCAGGCTAATCGTAGGAGGTTTTTGTGCTTTTCCTCTCCATTTATCGCAAAGGCGAATTAGTTCCATCAAAAACCTCCATGCAGGCCGATTTCTCCCAATACTTGATCCAGGAGTTTTCTTGTCTTCTGGATTTGGTTCAAAATTACGAGGCTACGGAGAAGCCAGAAGCTACATTAGTTGTCATAATCCCAAAAATTGGGTTGGCTGTTCAACGACGGTTATGAAATAAAATAAACTCATAATTGCCTAGCATCCATTTTTAGAGACATGATAAAAATAACGTTTCCGTCCTAAATAAATTTGAAGTTCTTAAATTCTGAACACGTGAGAGTAATTCAATTGTAGGCTTACTTTATTTTTAAAACCAAATTCAATTAAATCTTTCTTTCCATCTTTTTGTTTTAGGAATTTTTATAATACACTTCAATTAGCAAGATTAAGAAAGTATTTAATTTTTAAACTTTTTTATCACTTTAGAATTTTATAGTTATTAAATTTAAGACATTTCAGCTTTTTTTCATATTAAAAAAAAAGAAGATAATATTTGTATTTTGAATTTACAAAACAGATTTCCTAGAATAATCTGCATTCGAACAAAGCATAATTAAAAAAATTTATTGGTATCAATAAATAAATATAATTGAAATTGATGGATGAATAAATGTAAATATCTAATTCATAATTGTTAACTTCAAATTATGGTTTTTAAACTTCAGGAAAGGTAAACACGCATTAAATATTCAGTTGATTTATTATTTTCAAAAGTCAGTCTCAAAAGTAGCTTTTTACAAAATATTTAGTTATTATGATAAAGTATGATACTATTTTTCTATAATTTTATTTTTATAAGTTTCTTGTTATTTTGAATTACAAACGGTCAATTAAATTACCATGACGTTTCAAATTTTCTAAAATTATCAGATTATTACATAAAATTTAATATTAGTATACAAAATATTATTGAACAATATGATGAAATTCATAAATAGATATATATAATTATTATGAGTTGAAGTTCAGTAATGATAATACTTCAAATATCTTCAATATAGAAATTGCATATAATCAGTTTAAATTGGGTTTTACAAATTAAAATCTTTTTGTTGATCATATAAATAAAAGATTGTATACTTGTATACATCATTAAGCATTTTTCTGTACTTTATGTTTTTAATAAGCGGGAGAAAATTTCTATCTAGAAAATTGGTGATACATTTTATTGGACAGTAATTTTGAAATCACTGCTTTTTTATTTAATTATTATTTTTTTTTGCAAAATTGAAAATAGATGAATTTTTAAAAACTTATTTACATTTTTAATCTTGCCGGCCAGGTGGCCGAGCGGTCAGCGTGTCTGACAGAATGCCAGTGGCTGCGGGTTCGAATCCCGCTCAGAAATCCCTCTCTGTGTGTTGCTCTCTATTGTGTGAATGTGGCCCACCCTATGAATGGGTATCTTTGGCAGTGTGGTGTGGGTGATGTTGCTCGCCTCCGTGACTTGGGTTCACAGGTGCCCACTGGGTAACGTTAAATGAGCAACATCTTCTGAGGTGAAGAATGAAAGTTCAGTACCTGTCGTTAGAAGAAAAAAAAAAAGATTTTAAATCTCTCATACTGAATTTCATGTGTATGATAATGTTAATTGATCTCATAAATGATTGTTAATGCATCAATGAAGTCATATAATTGAAAAAGTTAAGGAAAATAATGCGGATATCACTGACTTTTTGACAGAGTCTATACATTACATGCATACATGTTTTGTGCAATATTTTGCATTGTTACTTCAAAGTCAATATTATTCATTACAATATTATCCTTATTGGTAATGAAACGGAAGTAATAACTAAATAAAAAATTAAAATAAACAATAATAATTTATATTTATAATATATATATATATATATATATATATATATATATATATAAATATATATATATATATATATATATATATATATATATATATATATATATATATATATATATATATATATATATAT
Source organism: Parasteatoda lunata (assembly GCA_949128135.1). NCBI lineage: Eukaryota > Metazoa > Arthropoda > Arachnida > Araneae > Theridiidae > Parasteatoda > Parasteatoda lunata. The sequence goes on from OX421975.1 coordinate 89,033,513, forward strand.
ATATATATATATATATATATATATTTCTTATTTCCAATGGCAGATCAAAAGACAACTGTAGTTAAAAAACAGACAATAACATGAGAAACAGAAGGAAAGGTGAACTATGTCCATTTCTTCTTGGATATTACACAGTGTGCAAATAGGGCTTGGTAATATATTTATACGGAATAGATGTTCGGAAAGGCAGTCATGGCCAGTAGCAAGGCGAAAGGTGGCCACAGACTTGTCCCTTGGCCATAGTGTAATACCCTTAATGTCGTTTATCCATTTCTTGTCTTTGTTTGCCTCTTTTATGTTTTTTCCAAAAAGATTCTCTAAAAGACTTTTTAATTAACCGCTTGGCGGTGTGATAAGGAATTGGTTTATTTATTATTTGTGTAACTTCGGTTGCTTTCTTTGTCCAGGAGTCTGCTAAATTATTTCCCTCGAGTCCGCAGTATGATGGTCTTGAGAGCTGCACATAATGCCAGGGTTGTAGATCATTTAGCGTTACCCAGGATGCACCACGAGGAGGTAGATCTACGTTGCATCTCTCTTATATATATATATATATATATATATATATTTAGTAAATATGAAATTTGACTTTCATTATTTTAGTAAATATGAAATCTTACTTCCATTATTTGAAAACATCGAGGTTTGTTTGTACCTAGAGTGCTCCATTGTATTTACTATGTATTTTAAAATAACCTCAACCACACAAGTATCGTTATGATCTAGTTTTAAAACGTACTTTGTTACTCTCCCCTAACTAAAATATTAATTTTGTGGTCCTTAATAATTAGTACATAGTGCTTGTTGAATTTTATAATTTCTTCTGTAAAATTACGGTTAAATTGGTGGTTACGAACACCCAGTATTGATTATTTGCTTATGTGATTTTGTAGGAATGTATTATTTGTGATAGTTGGTGTGCTGTGCTTAGCATTCTTGGCTTCTGCTGAGCCATGTGGAGATGGTGGGTACTGTGCTGGAGTTGGAAGTAAGTTGCATTTATTAGATGATTGTACTCAAATTGATTATTTCACAACGTATCGTAAAATTACAATCATTGTCTTATCATTTCGTGCATTTTCAGTGGACAGTAAAATCACATGGAATTATTAACATAAATATTAATAAACAATAAACATTAAAGACCCAGATATTTTCTGACTATCATCAGCATAAAACTAATATAACTATTTTTTAACATTATATCAGTATTTACCGGTAAATTATTAACTAATCCTTAATTTAGCAGTGTATAATAGCCATTACCTAACTAACTTTTAGTTTGGTAATGGCTACAGGAGTTAGGTTGTGGTTGAGTTATGTTTCACCAAGTGAACCGTGGAATGTGGTTTAAATAGATCATCTGGTTGTTTCACTTATCATAAGCCATGGGAAATACTAAACATTTTGCGGTAAGCAGTTTTATCGTGCTGTCATTTTTGCTTGAATGGGAGTACTACATTCTAGTAGTCCAGGGTCACAAACTGGGGAGTGTAAAGCAGTGTAAATTTTTCATATGTTGAAGGGAATGGAGGAAATATTGTGGTATCAACACTAGGACTCGAACTCCCATTCTGTCAGTCATAAGATTAACATATTAGCTCCCTCGGCTATAATGTGAGTATAGCTGAAAGGAACTGAATGGCTTCATTAGGTGGGCTTAGTTGGTGCGATAAAATTCTGGTTGTTTAACTGTATTAGGTGAAAGCAGTTAATAAACGGTTTTTCTCACAGTTAACGGTTTTAATACCACCGTATTTATAATTATTTGACTGTTTTATTTGAATATGATAAAATAACAAATAAATAAATTGTTACTGAACCATTTTTTCCTATTAATTTCACTCAATGTATAATTATATACAGTCAATATAGGAAAGTAAAGTATAAAAACATTTATTTAGAATTCTAAAGCCATATTAAACATTCAGTTTTCAATAATCACTCGAATGCTAAATTATCTCTTTGCCGAAAAACATTTCACGACTTTTTTACTAACAAAATTTTTATAAATTTTTTTACAAAAATGCGTATTTAAATGAAATTGAAACGGAAACTGAGTAAATTTTTTAGGTTCAAACTTTATCGCAGTAGATAAAGCTTGGTTAATAAAGCTTGGGATAATACAACACAAAATTTTGGAATCTTTTTAAATGAATGATTTAAAATTATGAGGCAATAATATATTTATCATCGAGAGGTTATATGTTGAAAATAACAATGGGGAACAAGTTTTTGTTGTATTTATATAATTACTTGATCTTTCCTTAATCCGATGTGAGAATTCCAAATCTGAAATTAGTTTCTCTATTACGATTTTTTATAAATTTTTAACAGATAAGTTGCAGATTTTTTTGAGTAACATTTTTAGTCTACTTTGTGTCGAAATGTGCATGTTTAAAAACGTTATATAGAACAGGGGGATGTGTAAATGTTTCGACAAACTTCTAGGAGAATTAGGGTACATCATCAGAAATAAAATTGCATAGGAACCCATACCGGGAAATGTCATCCTTAGCAACTATTAATTAAGCTAAATTTTAATTATCTTAGAGTCATATTAATGATACAATTAACCATAATTATGCTAATTGAGACGGAATGCTCATAGATTTATAAAAATAGTTTGAAAGATAAAAGCAAAATTAAATGAAATAAATGTGCAATTTTTTTCTTAAAATTATAATATATATATATATATATATATATATATATATATATATATATATATATATATATATATATATATGACGATGAATTAAAAAAGTTTTACTGATTTATAATGGAGTCGAAGAAAATAAGCAGTTAAATAATAAAAAATTATATCCTATTGGAAACTAGAAATTTTAAAAGGATTTTTATTCAGCTCTACTTTTATTGAAGTGAAGAGTAGGTGATTTTTCCTTGGTTAATATTAAATTGTAATCTATTTTTCTCCCAACAGGATGCTGCAGAACTGCAACATCATACAAATGTGCCCCTGTCGATAATGTTGTGTGCTGTCCTGGTGGTGACTACAGCTGTCCAACAGGAAATTCTTGCGTCAAAATTCTCTGGTGGTTCGTTTGCGTCAAGTTAGGAGCACCCACGAGAGACGGAAGTTTTGATTTGGAGGCACTCACAAAGGCTCTAACGAATGATAAGTGTTATGAGTAAAGGAATCAGCAATGTATCGGCTTCATTATCATTATTAAATAAATCATTTTTCAATCAACATATAATGAGTCTCAAATTAATTTCATTTCTGAAAATAATTGTGTTTTGAATTAGAAGATAGCTGAAAGATAATATGAAATGAGGTTCAATCGTGAAAAATAACGAAATAGAAATAAATAAAGAGGGGGAAAAACCGAAACATTTGAAAGTTTCAGTTTGAAAGTTTTTATATAATTAGTGAAAATGGTTTAATTTGCTGATAGCAAACACTTTAATAAATGTGATAATTATAAATTCAAAACTAATCATACACACAAAGATGCAATTTATAAATGGCTTTAATTTTTCGAGCAAAACATTTTTGAAAAAAATTACGTTCCTAATCTAAACAGCCTGCATTGGGGATAGGATGCAAGCATTTTTCCATACAAAACAATGCGGCATGTACCTGATTTTTTATAGTTAAAATTTGTAGTGTAAAAACCAACTCTATAGTAAAGTAAAAAAATAAGTTTGTTCATAAAATATTTTATTTTGCACAATCGTGAACTTAAAGAAAGGAAAACATTCATTTTAGATAAGATTCTTGAAAAAATTGTTTGACACTTTCACTTTGCTTGAATATACTCTCGATTTCTTTTTGTTCCGTGGTCACCTTATGAAGAAAGAGATGCTATTGTCTTCACACACATTAAAAATTATTCTCATATCTTAAAGAAATTCCAAATTTTCGTGAAAAGAATCAAGTTTTAGTCGGTTTAACTCAACCAAAAATGTAAGAATAGAAAAAATGAGATTTTTATTTCTTTTATATAAGCCGCCAGGACTATGTAGGGGTCAGAAAATTGACCTTACATCAGAAAGGTCCTGCTTTCGAGTCCCGTATGAGGCATGGGTGTTCTTTCATTCCCTTGCACAATCTGTCTTTACTGTGGAATTAAAGTTGGCCCTCCTAATATGGTGTCCCATTAAGAGTAGCTAACAAATCTGCCTTACTAATACCTGAATGAAGAGTGTCCATCGGACGGGCATTGGATAAAAAATTACATAAAATGCATTTATTTTACAGGGAAACTAATTTTAAGATTTGGAGCAAATTTTGAGATTTTTATAGAATATTGTAGATTTCTTTTGTGCCATAAATAAAATTAATTCAGAAAGTAATCCCAATTGTGTAATTAATGTAAAATTGATCTCATAGAAATAGTTTATTAATGTCCAATTGCTAATAATATTAATTGCGGTATTATTAAAGCTAAACAAATGTAATTTGGGAAATGTGAAGAATAAATATAATTTTAAAGTACAAATAATGTAATATTAGATAAAAAAAAGAAACAAATATTTCTCAATAAATTTAAAATTCGAGTTTTTATTTAGTTGTAATAAATAATTTAAAAGGTTTAAACTTTATGATTTTAACGATTTATGATTCCAATCAAATTTAAACAACGCTAGATAAAAAGACAAATAAATCTAATAAATTTATCACATCAAGAAATTAAAACAGTCGTAATTTGTTTATTTAAGTTATGTAAAGCAATACTGTAGGATTTAGTTTTATAATTATAAAGAATTTTTAGGACAACCCTATTAAAATTTAAAAACAAAATTAAATTAACAAACCACATATAAATAATAATCTTAATCATAAATCATTTATCTCATTTACAATTACAAATAGTCACAATTACATTGCATTCACAATTACAAATAAAATTCACAATTAAGCAGTACTTTTCATAATCAAATACTTTTAAGTAATAATACTCAACTTTTTACAACAGATTTCCAGTTTTTGCAGTAGTTTATGTAATGCTTACTGACGGGTATCTAATGTTTACACTGCTTTATCTGATGTTTCCTGTTACTTACTATTTCTATTATTAGCTGTATATTAGATAATTATAACTCTAAATCTTTATTCTTGCCATAGATCACCTACATTTTGCAATAATTGTTTAATACTTGGGATAGATCAACTAATTTTTTTAGTTTAGAACTTTGATTTTTGCTGTAGATTATCTAATTTATACGGATGTAACGTGTGTTTATGTTTCTATTATGCATTTTATTAACATTTTTCTTCTAATAAAAACGACTTCAAGCTTTTAACTCACTTTTTTTTTTTTTTAAATTTAAAGAAAATGACAAAAAAAATTAATATTATTTTGCTCTTGACTTACACAGAATATTAATGATATAAGATTTCCGTATTATTTGACGGATTAAACATTCAACAGCAGACTAACTAATCTTGAAAAGTTTCTGCAGCTTTTGAAATTTTATTTTAATATCCTTGTAAAATAAAATATGAGAAGTTTTCTCATTAGAAGTTTATCTTATTTATAGTAGAAACAGGTACTTCCTTATTTTCTGATTTTGTTCCACTGTTAGAAAATAAAAATGAAGACTTTATTACAAAAAGTCAACTTGCGCTGACAAGGTATAAAAGAAAATAAAACGTAAAAGATTAACTTCACAAAAAGAACTTAAGTATAATTTTATTTAAATTTTAAAGGATCAATAGAAAAGATAATTAAATTAAATTTTATCAAGTTTCATCATTGTTTACCATCGTGGTGCGTTCCCAAGTCAAAATTTTTGAAGGTTTTCAACTGATGGATCAACATAATTTTGATGGTAACCATCGACCATCATGAACCATTATATTTTTGATGGTAATCAACATTAGTAATTAATCTGATTTATGATGGCCCGACATAAGAATATCAACTTGTTTTGATGGTTTGTTCATGTTGAACCATCAGAAATTTGAATTATAGTGACTTAGGAATCAAATGTTTGAACTATAATGAATCATTATCACCCCAATATAGAGATTTGGACAAATTTTTTATTTTTTATTATCATAATAAAAAAACAAATTGTTCATCAACAAGAGAATCAACAAGATTTAAACAATCTTGTAAATGTATAGTTGGAACCATCATGAACCATCACGGATCATCATGGATTGTTGGTCCATGAGAATCAAATTTGTTTTGATGGGTAACCATCATAGTATCAAAGTAGCATTTTCCATCATGGAATGATGAATGTCAGTTGGCATATCAACCAACATAAACCCTCAAAATGTTTTGATGGGACCATCAAGAATTTTGAGGGTTTATGTTGGTTTCAGTACGATTCCTGATGGTCCAACATCATTTGATGGTCACTATCGGCCAACATTTTCCATTATGCGCTTGGTTATTAATTATGTTTCGGTTTTATGCTCTCGGTTTTTGACCATCAAGAATTTTTACTTGGGCATCCTATAATTTTTTTATTTCCTTTTTTAATTTCGCACACTTCACTTAAAGTTTTACATATTTTTTTATCTGCCTCACTCCAGCAATCCTGCGCTTCAAAAACCCATTTCTCTTGAATGTTAAAAAACAAATTATTTTTGATTTATAGTCATGAACCAAAAAAAAAGCTAAAATATTTTAACCTATCCTAACTTAGAAAGAGGAATTCTAAGGGATTCCTTACTAATACACATAGTTGGTAAAAAATAATCTGATGTCCCTAAATTAGGACATTACCCAGGAGTGACAAAAATGAATAGTAACCATAAAAAGGAGTGAGTAAAACCCCCAAATTAAGAAAAAAAGAGTAGATATGGATATTCATTTAATCTTAACTCGCTATTTTTAGTATAAAAAGGGCAATTAAATAAACAGTTAAATTAAAATAATAAATTAAGTTATGAGACAATTAAATACATCGTAGCAGTATGTCACAGGCTAATTTTAAAATCTGTCATTCGGCAAATGTCACCATCCTTTTGATATACGAGACTAATTGAAAAAGTTTAGAGCCTTTCCTTTTCAGCTTGGAGTTTTTTAGACTCATTGCAATCCGTATAAATTCCTGTAGGCGAACTAAAAATATGAATAAAATATAATAGAATATAAATAATTACTCAATCAACTTATATCCAATCAATCTGTACTTAGAATTGTTCTAAGCCTTATAGGCTCATTACAAACTGATAGAAATAGTATTGGTTTGTTGTGCGATAAACGATATGTTCTCTAATGAAGGCTAATTACCTATAAAGGTAAACGGGCTCATTGAAGTAAGCCTAAAAACAATCGAGCTGATTTGAAAATATTGGAGACTTTTCTAATTCGTTTAGTGCCTTGGAAGTGATTTCGGTCATAAAAGAGCAGGATTTTAAAATTAGTCTACAACATGTACACCAATATAATAAAATAGATTAGACTATCAGAGAGATAAAGATTTTTTTTAGACAATTGGGCCATATTTGAATACTGCTTGATTCAGTCAGGCTTGATTTAAAAGAAAAAGAAATTTTTTCAAAAGTTTATGAAGGAAGTAAAAAATTATCACGTAGTGTTTTGTGTTAGCATTAATATCAAGCAATGCATTTGGATTAGCAGTTTAGTAAAAGATTTCAAACATTATTAAAAGTAGTAAAGTATTAGGAATAGCATAAAGGAACCAGTATTTGTATATTGTTCTGGAAAATAAAAATTACTAAAAAATTTCAGATTATAATAACAAACGAATTGTGATTTTTTTAGACTTTCATGGTTAGATAATGACATTTTTTAAAACTTTCTTTATTCAATTTTCTATTTTTGACTGTAAAATTTCAATTTGAAAATAATTTGCAAGTCATGAAACTTTTTTTAACAGACAAATAGGTGGAAAATGTTTAGTTATTAAGTTTTCTATTATTGACTGTTCAATTTGTGAGAAGTTCCAATGGAAAATAATTTCTAAGTCTGAAAATTTTTTTGTTAAACTGGAAAAGTTGAAAAGATTATTTTTTAAATTTTCTGTTTTCAATTATTTAGTTTGTGCAAATTTCAAATCGAAAACCCTTAGTTAGCCTGGAAACTTTTTTTTCGAACAAATTAATAATGTTTCTTTGTTCAGTTTTCTGTTTTTGAAGGTTTAGTTTGTAAAAATTTCCATAAAAGATAATTTTCAAGTCTAGAAACCTTTTTTTAAGCAGGAGAACTTAAACTAAGCTTAAACTTAAACTAATTCAAAAATTAAAAATCGAAATGGCTAGTGTAATTTTCCGTACGATTTTTACTTCAGTATCTCTGAAAACAATCTGGTTCAGTTAGTAATTTCGGTTTTTATAATAAAGTTTTTATAATAACTTTTTGAAAAACATTATTTTATGAATAAATTATCGCCCCTATAAGGTACTAATGAAAATGTGTTAAAAAGTTTAGACACAGGCAAAAGCATTACATTAAATTATTTATTCAATTTGAATTTAAAAAGATTGAGTTTAACGCATGATGAAATCATATACTTTAGCAGTAATACAAAATCACGTGAAAAGTTATTAAGTGGCTCAGGTATCAACAACAACTTCTAGATATCGCTAATAGCCAATAAAATAATTCCAAAATTTCCTTACCTTTTCGTATCCAAGCAAAAGTGATACAGACATTTTATTTGCAAACCCTTGAAAGATTACAGTTTTAGAAATCAATAACGATAAATACCAATAGAAGCAATAAACAATATTAAACATTGTTTCACTTTCACAGTAATTTATCGATTGATCAAATTTATCTAATATATTTTTCTGATACGCGTTGTGCTATTATACTATATAAATTCAATGAACAGAAATATTAATCAAGAAATTATTTTCATTTATTGCGTGAAAATTACATCAGTTTATCATGTAAGTAATTGTCAACTTATAAATATGTATAAGTTCATATAAATCATATTTTTATTTGTTACATTTTATATTAAAAGTATCATAACTTTGAAATATTTCGGTTTAAACTCAAATAATGAATATTTCAATTGGGGTGTCGTAGTTAAGAAAATTCTTTTAAATGTTAAAATTAATTAAAAATGGCTATTTAATTCAAAGGAAATAACGCTACGTAAATTTTATAAATATATTTAAAGAAAAAGATAGTACGTTTATAAACACTTTTAAGACAAAATAAAAAATGATCCTAAATAATTTGTTCCTCCATGCCAAAAAAAAAATAAATAAATAAATAAAAATAAAAAAAAAATTAAAAAAAAAAAAAATCTATTCAATGTTGAAACGCATAAAAAAATTATTCCAAACAAAGTAAAGTAGTCATGCCTTTATAACTTGGAAAAAATTATTCCCCAATAGTTTATTTGTAAATAAAACTGCTATTTAACAAAACTATTTAACAAAATAAAAAAAAAATGCCTTTCTTTTTTTTGCCTTTTATTTTAGCCATAAATATTTGCTTTAGAAGTATTTAAAAGTTTAAAAGTTTCCTATGTGAAGAAATTTCTCTCAATATCACTCATTAATATTGCAACAAATTTTACGAACGGGTCTAAAATGTCATTTCATTTCTGACACAAATAATTTTTAAGTAAATTTTTATTTAAAATTCTAGAAATGTTAAACGCGATTTAATTATTTAATTAACTGTGTAAAATCATTTAGTGTTCAAAAGTGTAACTCAAAAATAATATTTTTCTTCGATAATTTCATTACATTAGTTTGAAAAGTTGAACAGTGAAAGTTTTATTTCTAATCTTTTAACTGCATTTTAAATTGGTATATTTTTATTGTTTTCTTTCTTTCTCTCTTCAATATCTTGGATTGTGCTCTTAAATTTTCCAGACCTTTAAATTTTTCAGCTAAAAAAAAAATTAAAAAAAAATAATAAATAAATTTTAAAAAAAACAGCTAAGCTAGTTTTTACAATTTTAATTTTATAATATTTAGTACTAGTAGACAAAACATTATTGAAAAAATTAGAAAAAATTAAATATAAATAATATTAAAATAATTAGAAAAATCAGAAATTAAGTGTGTTTAAAATTTTTAAATGATAAAATCTTACTAAAGTAATAATAAATTTGCAACTTCGTTTCAAATTAAATTCGTTTCAATTAACTCCATTTTTAATTAAATTGCCAGTTCATAAATTTTGATTACAAATTAAATAAAAAAATCCTATCAATGTCTTTATTTATCGGTTTCAGTATTATAAAACTGAGTTTTCTTCATTCTTACAATACTGCATATTACTGCACTGTAAAATATTTCAGATCAAATTATGGTAAAAAGTACTGCAATATGAGTGAAGTATCCATATAATCCACTTTACCGTAAAATCTTTTTTACCATAAAATTTTAAATCGTGATTTTTACAGTAATATTTGTTTAATTATAGTGATTTTAAAGTAAATGTAACTGTATAAAAATCAAATTTTTGTAGCATAAAATTTTAGGGTAAAAATAGATGTTACAGCAAGAAGTACACGTACCCTGAATGGCTGTACTTTTTTACAGTGCAATATGCTGTGCATTACGGACTAATTTAATTTAATTTTAAGGTTGGGTGAAAAAGAAGTATACATTTTTTGAACTTTTTTCCCGCCCTAAATAGTTTTTAAGCGTGATTTTATTAAAGATTCTAGAAATCAGGCGTACCTGGAATTCAGCAGATTATGTAGGCTTATTTTATTTATGAAATCAAATTCAAATGGAGGCTTCTTTCACTTTTTAGAAATTTTTTTTAAATGTTTTAGTTAATACGATAGTGAAGTTTATAATATAATACGAATTTTAAACTTTCTGCAGCATTTTAGATTTTTATTGTTTTTGCTGATATCTTGCAATACGTTTTTAATAAAAGAAATTTCAACTTTTTTTTTCAAGGAAAAAAATAATATTTGCTTTTTTTTTTATTTTTCCCCTTTCAGATTTGTATAGTTTTTTTAAACTTGTGTTAAGTTCAACTTTTTTAAAAGAAACTTTTAAAAAAGGCAAAATTCACTTGCGTAATTTTTTGATTGGTTTTTTAACATTGAATTTTATAAAGCAAAATACAATTAAGGAAATGCAACGAGATTTATAAAGAAATATTATTAAAATAAGTTGAAATTCTATGATGAATATAATCGAAATAAGTTAAAATTACTAACTAAAGAGTAAAACTTTATTGATGGTAATTAATGGGTATACGCTAAAATTTCTAAATGAATGCATTTTTCATTGATTAGATCAGAAAGAAAATTGTAAAAATGATTCTCATGAAATTTAAGAGTTTATTTAAAAAAAATTCTGTATAAAACTACGGTATAAAGTATTGGCACTATGGATGCATTAAACATAAAATCCATTTTTACCGTAAAATATTATACCGTAATTTTTACTATAATATTTCTTTAATTAGAGTGATTCAGTGATTTTAAGGGAATTATTACTGTAAAAAATATAGTTTATCAGATTTTTTATTCCGTAATGTGTTTTAGTAAAAATGAATTTTACAGTAGAAAGTACCGGCGCCTTTTGTGCCGGTGCTTTTTACCATAAATTGATCCGGAATTTTGTAGAGCTTTCTTTGATAGATGGTTGTTACAATAATTCTATGGAAAATATTGTGAACATATCAGTGATTTTTATCTAAAATCGTACAAAGTATGTATAATTTTTGGAAAAGTGTTTTATATAGTATTTATAACAAAATAAGGCATAAACTAATAACAATGAAATAACTAATTAAAAAATTAAAAGAAGTAATTAAAATTAATTTATTACATTCAAATATTTATTTGCAACTATATTTAATTTATAATATTTTTAATTCGATCGAACATATTGTGAACATATCTGCGATTTTTAACAGAAATATATCATACGCATAATTTTTTGAAACAGTATTTTGTATTCTTTTTCCAACGAAAATAATAAATAAACTATTAATAATAAAACAATGAAATAAAACATCTAAAGTAGACGGTAAGAATTTATATCTTATGTTAAAGTAATTATTTATATCTTACTATAGACTTTAATGTATGATATAAATAAAAACTGAGATGTTCGTAATGTTTGAGCAACAACTTTTATAAGCATATAAGGTTTAAACTATTTATTGTCCTTAGTATATATTCTTAAAACATTTAAAAAAAATAATGCTAATAAATAAATAAAATCATCGGGAACTAAAAATTAATTTAAGTAAGAAAATATATTGGCTATCTCTGAATAATTAAGACGGTTTAGTTTGATAATGTTTTTTTTCCTTACTTAAATTTTAATGTGTGCTATGATACGAAAAAAAAAAAAAAAAAAAGAATGATTAACACTACTGGAATATGGTAAAATGTAAAACCGTATTTTGGGGTTAAAGGAACACTGGAAAGTTTTGACACTAATTTTTATCGAAGTGCTTTGGTTACGATTTTGGTAAAATTAACAATAAAATATGGCTTTATAATTTATGATGAAATTTGGTAAACGTAGTAGAATTTGGTAATTTTATAATGATATATTAGGATGTCAAAAAATCTTTTATTCGGTGAACTTTACTTTTCAGTTTTGTATTTTTTTACTAAATGTGTGGTTACATGTAATATAAGTTTGCAAACAGAATTTTCGGTAAACTGTTACCATATGAAAGGAACGGAAAAATAACCAAGCGAATGAATTATATTTTGGGTTTTATTTCCAGAATTATGATATTTCCTTTAACTAGAAATGTCACTACAATACAGTACGGTAATTTAACCAGAATTTTTCTTCTCCGTGTGGCCAACCCTATTCAAAAATTATAAAAAATATATATATTCGGAGATGTTGTTACTGAACACCTTGTGTTTACGCATTAAATGCTTTATTAATGTGCTTTTGTAGGAAGGTATTATTTGCAATCGTTGGTATGATGTGCTTGGCATTCTTGGCTTCTGCTGAGCAATGTGGAGATGGCGGATACTGTTCTGGTGTAGGAAGTAAGTAGCATTTAATGTAGCTAATATAGAACTGGTTGTAGCTAATATAGAACTTATTGAGTTGCTTACAGTATGTTAAATAAATAACTATTTCAACCTGACTTATAATCTTAAGCGTAAAAATTAGTTGAATATTGATTTACAAACTGTATTGGGTAGCCCAGGACACTATTGAATTTATCGAAGAAATACATTTCCAAGTTTATATAATTAATATTATTATATATATACAAGAGTAATATTATTATTATTAAAATACGCATGATTCTTTAGTTTCCATCATTGTATCTTAGAAATCAAATGTAGGAATAATCATGAATCACCCTCATCCCAATACTGTAAAAAAAGACAATTCCATTGCACGACAATGTATATTAAAATAAAAAGAAAAAAACCTTTTAAAAAAGGCAGAAAAATGCGTATGGTTTATAATGGTTAATAATACGTATGGTTTAAATAAGCTTGGGTTTATTATCACGATGAATCAATTTTCGGATGATATTTAATTGAATATATGTACACATGTATGTGTTGAACCTGATTGGCTGAGCCACGTGTGACGCCGCTTGTAAGTATCCAATTGTAGGCATCTTTTTTTAAATTCACAATTAACCGCTTAATTTGAATAGTATTATTAATTATATAAATATATAAGATATATTTTTCATTTACTGAAATAAGAGAGGCAACAATATGAAGAAGTATGCCAATTTACTGACATTATTTTAATTTATTTTTAAAAATTATTGTATTTCATCTGTAATTTAAATCCAATAACTATTATAATTTAAATCCAAATTAACTATTATAACAAAATTTTGAAATTAAAAATACTCAGAATACACTCTGAAAACATTACATCAAAGTTGAAATAGAGTATCACTACCTTTAACCATAATACTCTACAAATTTGCAGATACTTTTCGATCAAATTATCAAAATCTTTTATTTTTTTAAAATCAAGTTGAGTCATATTTTTGTGTAATCAAGTCACATAATTGCGATAATATGGATCAACTTGGTGCCGTATTTTGGCATGTTTGAGCGATAGTAGTATTTAACATGCTTATAAGATTTTTAAAAGTGTCATATTATATTAAAAAAATTGTTATGTCAGGTTATTTTGAAGTAAAATACTGTTTATACGCTTCTCAGGCGACCGATGCAAATGAGAGCATAAATTAAAAAAAAACGCACAACTGAGAATTAAACAAATAATAGAATAATAGAAATTCGTGGTAAAAATTATAATTTTGATAATGCAATAGCTTTGGTACTTTCTCACTTTATTGATATGGAAATAGTAAAGGTTGAAAAATGAAAATCAAAAAGGTTAAAATTGAAAATCTTGCAATTGTTACAAAAGTAAAAAACTTTATTTCAATTTATATCGTGAGTATACAAACGTCTGCAATTCTTTCCAGATAAATAGAGGCTTAAATGGACGCCTCTTTAAAGGAAAAAATTCCTATTGAGAAACTAATTTAGATTTACATGAATCCTTGTCAAATATTTACATATTTGAAAGAAAAAAATTTTAATTCTATTTTAAATAATTTCAAATTCTACTCATCGTTCAAAATAAATATATAGAATAAATAAATGCAACAATATATTAATTAAATAAATAAATTAAATAAATAAATCAAATAAATGAAAGTTATCGAAGATTTTTAATTAATTTCCTGATTTGTAGATGAATAAAAAAACTGTTTTAAAATTATCATTAGTATTTTTCACCCAATAAACCCATCACGTAGGCATTTGCTAGAAAATCTACCAATGTGATCAAACTGGTAAGTTGCAATACGTACGCACACTGTCAGTTAAAATTGAGGGTTAGAAAACCAAATGAGAATAGGAATCAGATTTTTATAAAGAATTTTAGTATGTCTTACTTTTATTGAACCAAAGAATAGATAATCTTTCCTTAGTTAATATTCAATTGTATTCCATTACTTTTTCAATGGGATGTTGTTATGCAGGAGGGAAAATATTCCCCGACTTTTTAGACTAACAAAATTTTAATAAAGAATTTTACAAAAATACGTGTTTAAATAAAATCGAAACGGAAACTGGGAAGTAAATTTATTAGGGTTACATTTTATCCTAGTAGGAATGGGAACTAAACTTGACTTAATACAATACAAAATTTTGGGATCTTCTTAAATGAATATTTTTTAAATTTGATGCAATAATATATTTATCATCGAGAGGTTATATGTTAGAAATAACACTGGTTTTTGTTGAATCTATATATATATTTCTCTTACACGGCGACAAAAAAAAAGCCTCATTAAAACTCCCCGAATGGCAACGCTAGAAAATCGACCAATAATTGCCGCTAAAAATGTCACATGCCAAATCTAGCGGAGGTGGCTCAACATATAGCGCTTTTAAAAACGGAAACTGAAATAACCAGAGAGAGCATTCTCACCAAATGTGATCTCTTCCGAAATTCACCCTATCAGGTTGTTCAATTTAGCTGCGGCAATCTCATACTATTAAGCTAGGCAGAAGTGAGTAGTCTTTGTCGATAGATCTCTATTTTAGTATTTTGTCGAAAGCGCTTTTTTTCACGATATATATATTTCTCTTTCACGGCGACAAAAAAAGAGCCTCATTACAACACCCCGAATGGCAAAGCTAGAAAATCGACCAATGATTGCCGCTAAAAATGTCACATGCCAAATCTAGCTTAGGTGGCTCAACATATAGCGTTTTTAAAAAGGAAACTGAAATAACCAGAGAGAGCATTCTCACCAAATGTGATCTCTTCCGAAATTCTCAATTTTTAATAGACTTAATTATAGCCAAAATTTTAACCTTTTTAAAGAGATATCAGTTTTAGAAATTTTATCTTAAGATTTTATACTATAGCACATTTCTAATAGGTCTAACGAATTACATGTCATTTATTTGAATTCAAATTTATTTTAATGACTTAGTATTTACTAAAAAAATGTAATTTTTTTTTTTTAAAGAAAAAGTTGTTATATGGATTTGAATGATTGTTTTGAATTCTTGGAATTTTGTGCATTTGCAATGTACCTAAGTTAGTAGCAAGCGAAGCGAGCTTGGTTTGTGAAGCAAACCATATAAGATTGCGTAGCAATTTTTAGGGGTTGGCTAGCGTTAGCGAACAGGAGGCGCAGCCCATTAGTTTATATAAATACTTGATCTTGCTTTAATAGGATGTCGGAATTTCAAATCTGAAATAGTTTCGTTCCTAAAGTTACAGATTTTTTTGAGTGACATTTTTAGTCTACTTGGCGTCAAAATATGCATGTTTAAAAACGTTATAAAGAACGTGTGTGTAATGTGTTTCAACAAAATTCTAAGGGAATTAGGGCACATCATCAGAAATAAAATTGCATAGGAACTCATGCCTGGAAATATCATCGTAAGCA
The DNA here is from genome assembly GCA_949128135.1 of Parasteatoda lunata. Taxonomy (NCBI): domain Eukaryota; kingdom Metazoa; phylum Arthropoda; class Arachnida; order Araneae; family Theridiidae; genus Parasteatoda; species Parasteatoda lunata. The sequence continues at coordinate 89,049,826 of OX421975.1, forward strand.
ACTAGAAGCTAACTTTTAATTATCTTTGAGTCATATTGATGATACAATTCGCTATAATTATGTTAATTGCGACGGAATGTTCATAGATTTATAAAAATAGCTTTAAAAATAAAAATAAATTTAAATGAAATAAAACTTAGAGTATTAATAAAGTAAGTTTTACTGTTTTGTAATGGAGTCGAAGAAAATAAACAGTTAAATAATTTAAAAAAATTATATGCTATTGGCAGCTAGAAATTTAAAGTGATTTTATTCAGCTCTACTTTTATTGAAGTGAAGAGTAGATGATTTTTGCTTGGTTAATATTAAATTGCAATCAATTTTTTGCCAACAGGATGCTGCAGAACTGCAACAACATACAAATGCGCTCCGGTGGATAACTCTGTGTGCTGTCCTGGTGGTGACTACAGCTGTCCTCCGGGAAAGTCTTGCGTCAAAATCCTCTGGTGGTTCATTTGCGTCAAGATAGGAGCCCCCACCAGTGACGGAAGCTTTGACCTGCAGAAGGAGCTCACACAAGCTATAATGAATGATAAGTGCCATGCTTAGATGGATAAGAATAAGAAATGTACATAACTTCATTGTCACTATAGAATAAATAATTGTTTCCATTAATTATAAGGTTTCAAATTATTCACGCTTTTTAGTATAAACTGAAGAGTCTTAAAATTAAAAAAGTGAGGGTAATTTGCGTTAGAAAGAGAAAAAACTGTAATAGACGTGTTTTCATGTACGAAAAAGCAGTTTAGTTTATTTCACTAAATATCATCTGAGTGATCATTATAAAAAAACGGTAGGTTCTAAAACTGTATAAGCCATATTCAAATATCGCCTGTTATCAAATTTTAATTCCTTAAAATTAAAATATTTCGCTCTTCCAATATTGAATAAAATATTTCGAATTGTTCAAATCGGTTTAATAATTGATTACAAACATGCGCAAAGGTTGAAAAGATAAGAGAGAACCCTAAGAAATCAGTACTTAGAAACTGTTTTTGATTATAAGAAAAAAATGTTTATATTATATTGAACTAAACAGGCTTGCAAAACTTTAATTGTGAAAAAGTGAAAAGTTTTATCTGGACAGTTTACTGAGCTGATTTCACACATAATACCCCTTCTTCCCCTTTTTTACGGTGAAAATAATGAGACAAAATCAAAATTGTTGGGATTAATCATTATTATAAAAGTTTTTTTTTTTCTATATCAAAGTGCAATCTTAAAGTGCAAAATTTTGTACTTATATCTACTCATATGTCAGACCTTGAGACATAGACAAGTGAGGAATTGCATCTTGTATATTCAATAAAATAAAAATTAAATCAATCGATGGAACTAATAGTTTTGAGGGTATAAAGATTTTATGCCTAGACAGGTATAAATAGAAAAAAAAAACTTTTATTTTCATACATAGAACCAGCAGTTCTTTTAAAATATTAGCTCTATAGACTTATTGCTGATTTTATTGGGTTTAGCATATATAAAAAAAGTACATAAAGAATACCTGACCTGTCTAGATAGTTATTCCTAAAAATTAGTCCCATTAACTTGGGATTGGACAGAATAAATACACCAAAATAGGTTGCTGAAAGCTTGCGGGTCACATCTGTCAAATGGACTCTTCTTTCCTCACATTTAAGATTTTCAATTACAAACCAATGGGTACTATGGAGCTAGAGGTAGACCTAAGATCAGATGGCTTGACTGTATGTTTGGAAGAGGATTTCAAAATTTTAAGAATTACTAATTTGAGAACAATCGCAAAGAAAAGAGCAGAATTGAGGAAGGTTCTGGCCCGCAAAGGGCTGTCATGCAAATAGAAGAAGAAGAACTTGGGACTGTTTTTACTCAATTCAAATTAATAAATAAAAGCATTTGAAACGATGCATTATTTGCCTAGGTAAAAATATTTTAGTTTTTAAGACTAATTTGGACTAAAACCTATCAACATAACTAAATTAAAATAAAATAGATAAATAAAATACATATATATATATTTATAAAAAAGCACATATTATTGCTTAAAAAAGTGTTTTTTATTTATTTGTACCACAGACTGACGAAAATATCGACAATGACTTTAGATTATAATGCTCAGGATTGGTGGCTACAAAAACCAGCAATTAATGAAAACATTAGTGAAAAAATTGGTATATAAAAAAAAAATTTCACTATTTTTCCTGAAAATCTTTCAGAATAAGATATTAGTTTGTCTGTGCTATGCAGTCTTAAATTCGAAATTCAAAATTTATCTTTATCGGTTATACCCTTCACGAGAAAGAAAAATTCAAAAGCAAAAATTTTAATTTTACTGAAAATTTCCGGATTTTTCTCAAAATTTGGATTTTATCATTGAAAAATAGGTATTTTTATAAAGTGAAAATATAACTCTATCCTATAATTAAAGAAAAAGCAATCGTCATAAAAATAATAGTAATAAATAAATTTTTGCACGGAATTAGTTTTGCGTAAATGAATTTTTTAAAATTTAGATATCAGAACTTGAATTTCGTAACTTGTTCTTCAGACCTGATAGGAAACACAAAAAAATAAAGTCAACATAAGAGAGCTCAAATTTAAGTTGATTCAATATATTTAATTATTTTTGAATTTGTGCAAGAATTAAGAGGAAAAAAAGTGTCATTATTGCACTTTTGACATGCGTCATAAGACATAGTCTTATCTTTCGTTACTTAGCAATGCACTATTATACTTTAAAAGACTGAAGTACTTTCCCAGAAATTTAAAACAATAGATCGATAACTGCTATCAAATATTTATCTTGTGATTTTGAAGTGCAATTTATTATTTAAGAAAGAAATACAAAAACATTGATTTAATCTAAGCATTTCAAGTTGACTGTTTGCACGTATTAATTTACAAGATAAATAATCAAGGAAGAATAATGTGAGTATAAAATAAACAAATTTTATTTCTTTCTTGGATTGTTTTTACTAAATTGTGCGAAAAATTGTGAAGAAAATTTTTGATTCTAAGAAATATTTTTTCCTTTTTTTTATGTAATAAAGTAATGCTGATTGTTTGCGAATAGCCTGGGTATAAATACGGAAATAATTCGAAATAAGAAGTATTAGATTGTACTATATCCCCCAAGCAACCCAAAAGTTCCAGTTATGTTTCAGAAATATTAATGTCGAATAAGTAAAATGCAGTTTTTGTTTCAAGTGAATCGAAATGATATATCTATTTGAAATTTAAATTATCGACACAAAAATCTTTTCAAAATTTTTTGTTAAAAATAATAATCATAAAAGCAATGTGGATACATCGGTGCAGTGAGCAAATAAATAAATAAACAAATAAACAAATAAGAATAATATTTTCTCTTAACATTTTCTATGTGCTACGCATATGTTTGATTCATAAACTAATTTCATTTTAAAAATTATTGTAATGCATCCTAAATGAATTACTTTATATTGTCTCGTGAAAATATCTTTAATGATTTTTCTGTGTATCATATCTTGCTGCAATTATAAAGTTTAGTGTAACAAACATGGTGAGGGCTGCTTTACACCAAGCAGTGTAACAGAACATTTTATCTGTTTCCCAACATGTTTCGTGGTGTAGAGGAATTACAGCTTGATGTAAAATTTTCCGTGTTCAGATACACAATTTGTTCAGATACAAGACACCATGTTCAGAAACAAGGTACACAATCCAGCATTTTTCGTGATTAGAAACACAAAAAATTTTTACGGTGCAAAGAAACAACAAAGAGACAATAATAGCAGGGAAGAAAAATATTACAAAAATTTTTTAATTTAATTTTTTAAATTTTGTAATTTTTTTAATTAATATCTAGGAGGTGTTTTATAAATGTAATTATTTGTATCATTTTATCATTCCAGTCAAATATCAAAAAAGCCTTTTATTTCATTATATTCCCACTGTTGAACACCCGACTCATTTTTTAGTTTGCTACTATCGATGCTCAACTTCGTAGCCTTGTAATTTTGAATTCGACCCAGAAGGCAAATTGTCCTTATTAGAGACGTTTTTGATGGAACTAACCTACATTTCAATTACACAGAGAGGAAAACCACGTAAAACATCCAACGGTTGGCAGGGGGCATAGCGATTTTCATCCATAATCCGTTTACTACTGAGAATATTTTACATCGATTTAGCATTATGATGACTTCCCCCTTAAATGTGAGCCTGAGAGCCATGGTGCCCCGGGTTCGAATCCCGTCTATGGCTGGTTTGTACGAATTTCGAACCCGGATCTCACCGACCACAGTGCTGATGGAAATTATCCTCAGAGATCGACGTAAAAATCTTTTTGCTGTCAGACAAACCGCCGGAGGTTTTCGTGGTTTTCCTCTCCGTGTAACACAAATGCTGGTTAATTTCATCAAGTCCTCTACGGAGGCAAATTACTCCCAATGCTTGATCCAGGAGTTCCGTCTTCTAGATTACGTTCAAAATTGCAAGACTACGGAGATGAACATTGTTTGCCGTAAACTCAAAATTAGGTCGGCAGTGAAACAACGGTTCTAAAAAAAAGTGGTCCTGAAGCAGAATTCGAATCGACCAGCCACTGCTGATATTCGAGTTTGGGTACCTCATTGGGATGTGAGAGCTGTATTTACTGTGACATTTCGGCTCATCAAAAAGCATTGTAATAACATTATTTTGAAACATTTTAATGTTACGTACGGATAAGTTTGAGAGCAAAATGCCGCAAAGGGAAAAAATATGACACAACTCAAAAACTGGGCCAACAATAATACGCATTTCTCTCTTTATTTTTTTTTTCCTTTTCAATACGAGAAGTTTAAATATTTAAATTTGATAACGTTTCTATATAATATGTCTTTGAATATTCTAGCATGACATTATAAAAACTGAAATAAAATTTTATTTGCATATAGGAAAGTACTATTGGTTTTAGCCGTCCTGCTGTTGGCAGCTCTAGCCAATGCTGAGACTTGTGGAGATGGTGGTTACTGTGATGGTGAAGGAAGTAAGTCTCGCTTTATTTCAGAATATAATTATAAAATGATGGTATTCTAATAACGATGTAATGTTTTTAAAAAAATATATAAGTAAAATTATTATACTTTAATAAGTCGCATTTTGAGCTGAGAGCAGCGATTTTTGCGAAACTTCGCAGTAAATTTCTGTTTTCACTGTATGGAGTTGATAACTGTAAAGACAGCTACAATCTGCTGTGCTGATGACCATTTCTGGTCTTCCAGTCATTTTCTTATTATTTTCTAATTGCAGAGTTAATTATTCATTAAATTTTATTGTAAAATATAACTAGATTAGCATTAGAAAACAGAACTAAAATTGATAAAAATTGAAATTTTATTCTCTGTAAGATAAAATACCATTTTTTAAAAGAAAAATAATTTATTTTTGCTAAGCCCAAGAAAATCAAAAAGCATGCATATTTATTGTACTTTGGACCATTGTCAAAAGAATAAGTGCCTTGGACCAGTGTCCAAAAATTTGGGTCCAAAGAATAAGAATTTCTGAACGTCATCTAGCACAAATATTTTACAACTTAAAATGTAAAAATTCTTTGAAAATACATAACTTTCCTAAATCTTCCAATAAAATGGTATTTTATTTATGTTTATAATTTAGCTAATTGAAAATTGATCTAAAATAAGTTTCAGTTGTTTAAAAATTTTATGATTAACTAACAATTTAATAACTAACAAATATTGTTGTACCAGTAATCTACGGTACAAGATATTGTTTTCCTATCCAGAGTCATGCTTTACCTTTTTTGTATTGTATGACTGTATTTTTAAAAAAGAATTACCCTAAAAGACAAATGTATAATGTCTTACTCACAATATTTCCTAGTTACATAATTTTTTGCAGAATGCATAAAAAAAAATTTTAAAAAACAAAGCGTACAAATTGGTCCAATTTACAACTTATTAATCAATATTTTATTTAAATGGCTTCTTTAACTTTCGCTAAGATTCATTACATTTCCAAAAACTACATTAGTTAAGTTAGTATTCAGTTAAGCGATGCTTAGTAGATTGTTATTCAATTAGAATATTAACCGAGGAGGCATTTTTGTAACTCATAAAGAATTGTTGCTTTTCATTAAATGTTCGCTTTTCTGCTGAAATGCCAAACATTGCGCATTTTCTTCTTGCTATCCATTTACACTGTAAAACATTCCGTATCAAATTATGGTAAAAAGTACTGTCACTCTGAGTGCAGTATCCGCAAAATATATTTTACTGTAAAATTCCTTTTTACCCTAATTTTTACTCTAAAATCTATTTTATTACTGTGATCCAGTGATTTTAAATTAAAAATTGAGGTACATCAGATTTTTGTTCCGTGACGTTTTAGGGTAAAGATTGAGTATATGGTAAAAAGTATTAGGACTCTGAGTGTCGGTACTTTGTACAGTCATTTGATACGATGTATTTTACCGAATAGAATGTTGTGTATTGAGGTGAAATTTCTTTACAAACTTGTCCAAAAAAAGCAAAATTTTCTCTAAAAACAGTACCTTCTAAAGCAAGTAGGCACTGAAATTTTGTCACCTATATGTTTGGAATGCCATTGAAATATTTTAGAAACATTATTTTTCCATGAAATTTTCGTTCCTGTTATTGTAATGATGGCTTAGTTTCAAATACGCAACATTCTATAAATGGTTGCAGAAATGCGAGTATTTAGACATTTTAGAAAGTAAATCTAGCATTTTCAATCTTTTGCGGACATTAATGTATTTTAGGAAGTGAATATAGCATTTCTAATTTTTTACGAACATTTAGGCATTTTGGGATGTAAATATAACGTTCCTAAACCTTTTATGAACATTAAGACATTTTTTGAAGTATAACGTCTTTACATTTTTTTACGAATATTTACGGGAACTAAGAAATTCTGGTAAAATAACCGTACTGTATTGTAATGACATTACTGATTAAAAAAAACATAATTCTAGCCACACACACACCTACCACACCAAAATATGCCATATTTAAACTAATTATTTGATAATATTTCAGTTCATATAATAAGGGTATACCGGAAACTATCGTTTTCAAACTTATAGTTCATATTACCACATTGTTGACATTTAATAAATAATACAAAACTAAAAAGTAAATCAACTGAATAAATGGTTTTCGTTTCATACTCTAAGGTATCATAATAAAGTAACCAAAATTTACCACAATCACCAAATTTTATCACACATATCTTATCGTAAATTTTCCTAAAATCATTACCAAGGCACTTCGGTTAAAATTACCGAGCTCGCAAAGAGCAAGAAACACATTAAATATTTCCATATTCTGGTAGTTTAGACCAGACCTGACTGCGAAGCCATTGGCTGCAGGTTCGAAAGGAGTTAAATTTTTAGAAATGTTTCATGTAATCAAACTAGTTCTGATGTTTTTCCTGCCCATTTCTCACAAAAGATGTTAACTTATGATCTCTAATTTTTTTTTTTTACTTTTTCCTACAAGGGCTCAGAAATACATTTTTGATTATGATACACTCAATGCAAATTTTAAATTGAATTAGAACTAATAATTTTAAAATTTGAAATACTTACTATACCGAATTTCGAATCATAAAACTTCAATTTCTTTCAGGATGCTGCAGAACTGCAACATCATATAAATGTGCACCAGAAGACAATGTAGTATGTTGTCCAGGTGGTGATTACAGCTGTTCAAAGGGCAAGTCCTGTGTGAAATTTTTCAAGTGGTTCGTTTGTGTAAGGCTTGGAGCACCAACTGATTATGACGGAACAAATTCAGTCGGAATTTCCTACTCAAAAGCAAACCCAAACACCATGCTGTCTTTTGATTAAACTGATTTTGCTGAAAAATAAAACTTATTTTTTACTTAAATAAAATTTAAATCTACAAAAATTCACTTTATTATCCACAGACACTTCTAGAACCAAACCATGTTTAGTCAAGAGTTTTTTTTTTTTTTTGCGCTTTTTCATCTCGTATTTTTGGGTTTTTACAAAATAATAAAATAAAAATTATAGTTTATATTATTTCACTATATTATTTCAACAAAATACGATTATTAACGATGATATTTCATCGTGTTGATTACTTCAGCGGAGAGAGTACGTTTTCAAAATCTAAATCCAGTGAAAATCACTAATTTTTCGACATTATGTTTGATATTCATCAAGGAAACAATTTTCCTGAAAAATAAAGGAGATACTTAAATTTTTTTATGAAGGTTTAAATTTTTTTTTAAATTTTTTATTTTTATTTTTATTTTATTTTTTAAATTTATATATTTTTTTAAAGTTTTGATATGTACTTTTTTGCGTTTGTTTCATAAATACAATCTTTCTATGCAGTTAAAAGCAGATCATAGAAATGCAATCATGTTTTTAAAAAAATAAGTAATTAGGCGAATAGAATTAGGTATGAAAATGAAAAAAGGAGTCTATAGTTTGTCACGTAGGAGTGTGGGGTCATTGTTTAGGACACGTTTTAGCTTTGGTTGGCGAGAGAAAGGGATTCTTTTTTTTTTTCGGTTGTTGTGTTTTCCCTGGAGTGAAGAGAAGCTAACCTCCCCGAAATGCGCTATTCATGTTTCCACCTCAGCAGACGGCCTCAGACTTTGTGACGGGGGGAGTTTTTACCGTAGACAGACTATAAGTCAGGGGTTCTCAAACTGTGGGTACTCTAAGAAAAGATCATTGTTTCAGGCATTGTTTTATTTTTTTCATTACCGTAGTTGAATAACCTACTCAATTTTGTATTTACTACTATTAATGTTCAACTCCGTAGCTTTGTAATTTTGAACCCAATCCAGAAGACTAGGAAACTTCTGGATGAAATATTCGGAGGAATTCGCCTTAGTGAAGGATTTTTTGATAAAGCCAACCCGTATTTGTGTTACATGGAGAGGAAAACCACAAAAACCTTTCACGATTCAGCCGGGTGGTAAGGGAACTCTAATCCAAGATGTGTCTACCACTGAGGATATTTTACGTCAGCACTGTGGTCAGTGAAATCAGAGTGCGGAATTTGCATCCATCAGCCATTGCTGGGATTCGAATCCTGTTCAACTCATTGGAAGGCGAACACTCGATCCCCTGAGCCACCACGGCTCAAACATCATTTTTTGGCCGCCGCAGGTGTGCCAGTGGACCTACGAAGTGAATTTACAACTTTGAATGAACTCTACGTAAAAAAACTAGCCCCACACTCCAGAGGTCCAAAGTCCCAGGCCCATCGGGAACCACCAGCCTCTACCAGAAGCAATGCGTGTAGTCACGCGCACCTAGAGACCGATTCCTTACCCTACAGACCCATTAAAGCTAACACTTTCCAGAAAAAAAGAAGGCCTCTACTCAATTTAGACCAATTTAGTAGTTCAACGTAACGAACATAAACTGCTCAGTGGTGTGAATACGAAATATGTCACTTCGTTCGGGCTACTAAAGGATCGGATTTCTTGTTTATGGTAACCCGTGCAGAGGACTTCTCTTATCTAGGAGGTGTTGCTAAAGCCCGTCTGTCTAGGCTTGTTAAAAGGAAAGGGGGTTAGTAGCATGTTAATATATAGAGAATTATCATAATTAAAATTATTCTAAAATCGAGAAAACTTAAATTATTACTAAAGTTGTTACAATTATTGCCTATGACCTAAAATTAAATTATCGCCACTTAAAATTAAAACGCCATGCGTAGCTATGGTGAAGGTTGGGGAAGCTAAAATTAAAAAAAAAAATTATGGGGACTAAATCGCTGTCTCCTAGGTCCCCTGATCATCGGGGGAAAAAAATTTTCTACGAAACGTGGATACCGGAGAAAAATAAAACCTACTTAAGATTTTCGCTTTCCCTGAGTACTTGTGACCGGTTTCATGGAAATAGTCACGACGCGTCCAGGGCGGCATTGCACTTTGTAAACTGTTTCACCCAACTCATACTTGGAGATTTGGGAATCCGACACCAAAAAAGAATCGCCAACATACGATATGCTAGCATCAAAAATAATATTGGAAAAATTAGGAGTACTTTTTTTTTTTTTCCTCCAAGCTTTGGACATGTGCCTAGGTCATTATGGACCCTATACCATATAGCCCAAAGCTTGGCTATATGGTATAGGCTGGTCCGGTTCCACACCAGCCTAGGAACGAGCCCAGTCAGCAAGAATTTATTGAAAATTTAGATATGTACAAAGTCACAATGTCTAAAAAAATACAAAAGATTAAATATAGTACAAGTTAATAACACCTAATAAGAAAAATAAGGAAAGAAGTATAAAAAGTAAAACAAAATAAACCTAAAGGCCATAAACTATTTGTTATTGTCTTAACTAAATAAACAATTGTGAAAAAGCTTTCCCCCCCCCCTTCTTCCTTTTTTTTTTCTTTTTTGATTTTTTAGTATACAGAAACTGAGGCTGAATACAATATCAAAAAAGTTTAAGATGTAGTAAACACTTTCAAGACTACTTAAAAAGTCAGGTTTGATTAAAATTTTAATGAGGAGTCGTTTTCTGCTAGAAAGTTCATTACGTTAATTAATTTAGAGGATAATGTTTTATTTGTAAGAAAGTTTTTTTGCCAAATATATAAATTATTAATGCTTGGAAGGCGTGTATGCCATGATATTCGCGATCGCAACGAACTATAGGAGGCGTTGTTGTATGTGCCGAATCCCTGCGATTTCCATATGAACAGTCATTCAGTTACACTGGAGACGTCTTTAATGTAGCATGTAGCATTGTAACGTTCCATCTTTATTGTGGCTGATTAAATTTAAAAAAGAAAAATGTTTGTTTTCTTTCTTATGCAAACGAAAACAAAATGGTATCTCTTTTTTTTTAGAGAAGGAACATCCAGAGCACATCGGAAAAATATTTGTAAATAAAGAGAAAAAAATAGGTATATTCTTATAAGAGTTCAAACCTAATGCCTGAGAAATAGTTTTACTAAATTTAATGGTATAACATGAAAGGCCCATTTAAATTTTAACGTAAAATAAAGAATGCTTACGAAAAAAAAAAACAAAAAAAAAAAAAAAAAAACGAACCATTCTTTTTTTGTCGCCATTTTTTAGTGTTACGAAAATGCGTCTTGGGCAAAAAACAAAACAATATGCAATTTTATTTTTTTAGGAGCGAAATATTTTATGGAGTGAAATATAACGAAAATGTACCAATGTCCAGAACATGAAACTTCATCTTAGTAAACGTCCGTTTTGGAAATGTTATTCCATTTTGAATCTTATTTATTAGAGTTCATAATGGCTATAGAATCAGGTGAGAGAAAAGTTTGTTTTGAATCTATGCTAAACTCTATATCGGCTCATTTTTCACCGAAATCCGATTGACTACTTTGATTTTAAACAAAGTGCTTCATTTTAAGATTTTTTCCAAAAATTCTAAGTGTAGATTGGCGGCACTTAAAAATCTGCCAAATCTGTAGCTGTGGTTAATACGTAAGTACCGAATTTTTCTTCCATACTTTTCTGAATCATATTACTTCAAATATTAGAATATGCAAGAAGTATACATAAACACATAATTTAACACCATTTAATTTTCCAAAAAAAGTATTTTGACAACAATTTTATCAAAAAATTATAAACTAAAAAACGTAAAATAAAGAATTCTTAGGATAAAAACGATTTTAAAAATTCCTCATTTTTCAATAAAAACTTTCGTATTGTTTCTTTTTTTTAATTCTTATAGTATTTAATCAGACGTAAAAAACCATTTTGTAGAGAACGATCATCAAGAAAGAAAAAAATTTATTTACAAGCAAATTTTTTATTATAAAAATCATAACACTTACCTGATTTATAAGTCCGGAGAATTCCTAAATGATATGTTCTTTGTTTGAAAACTTTATTCTCAAATAATATATACATAGTTTATCCCTTTATTACTTTTAGGTAACATACCACACATCAAAATTTTATAATTGTAAGATCTCGATATGAATTTTAATATGTAGCTTAAAAACAGAATAGCTGAATTCTAGTTGAAATTCTTTCAAAACTAAAAAACACTTACCAAGAAAACGATAAAAAATTTATTTATAATCAGCACAAAAGATACTTTTTCAAGTAATTCGGATTATTCTTTATTGTTGTTTTCTAATTATGTAGATACAGAAATATATACTATTCTATGAAGAAGAAGAATATTCTATAACTATTACAGTTCTGTATGGAATTCATAGGAACACATTTATTCATTGGAATGACGAAAGCAATGTTGACTTCATTTTAACTTGTAATGAATTGAAGACAGAAAAATTATTTTACCGCAATACACACATCTGTAACAGCAAGTGATCATGAAATCATGATATGTTGTTGGTGATAGAAAGGTAAAAATTATTGAGAAGTTGTTCTTCAAATGCTTGGCGTGTTCTGCTTCAATGTTTGGCATGTTCTGATTAGTTTTTTCAAGAAGTTTTACCTTTTCTTTAGGGAAATTTTGCTTCTTTTTTGATGCTAATAAAATGGCGTCCGTCATTGCCAATGGTTATGTGGGAACTAATGCCCGATATTTACAGTCTCCCGCTAGATGACGTACTCAAATGTTGCGATCGCGAATTGAGTAAAGACAAGTTGATAAGTAATGCTCTGGTGTACCTGGATGACCACAGGTACAAAGGTATCCGAGATATGCAGGTAATAAAAGAGAGAAGGAAAAGGACCGTGGCCTGTTAGGAACCAGATGATTTGTTTAATTGGAATTGATTTAAAAAAGTTGACATTATTGATGATGTTAAACAGACGTCTTCCTTTATCGGAATTATTCCATTGGTTTTGCCAACTAATCGAAAAAGATTTTTTAAGAGATTGTTTTAGGTGTGAAACAGGGAGAGGAAAGGAATAATTTTTATTGTTTTGTGTTGCTTTTTTGGCCAATTCGTCCGCTCTCTCATTTCCTTCTCTATTGTTATGCGCTTTAATCCAAGAGATTTGAATGGCTGTGTCCATTAGTGCATGTTGAATGTCTTTGGTTATGAGGTTGGTTGATCCTGCATCTTTAATTGATGTTATTGAGGCTTTAGAGTCTGACCAGATTATGTATTTTATTTGTCTGTTAAAGTTTGAGTTATTTTTAATGTGTTTGAGAGTACTGTGATAAGGTTTTTTATTTTTCGACAACACTGTGGAGCGTTGGCCATTTGTGCATTTGGGTGCGCTAGCATTTCTTTTTTGTGCTGCCAGTCGACCAAACATATTCCCTTCCCTCTTATTTGAAAACTGTCTCAACTTTTTTTGGAAGACCCAATTTTTGCTGGCAATCCCTTCCAACTTATGAAGACCATCGCTTGAGATAAACCAACTAAATTTATTATGAGTAATTGAAAACAATAAAAATTTTTCACTATTGTTCCGATCAACGCTCAAAAAAATCGCCAAATTGCGGTGAGCTGAATCGGGATCACATAAGAAACCCTTCAGCTCAACGATCAGTATAGGGAAATGCCGGGATGTTCAAACTAAGAAGCTGATATACGTTTTCCAAGGGTTAATTAAAACATATAATACGGCACATAAATGTTATTTACAGAAGAATTAATATATTATAGAGAACATAAACACATATTTCCAAAGAGTAACAAGTTTTAACGTAATTCTTCAACGCAACGAAAATTTAGAACACAACAGTTTTCTTATTGCCAGATTACCAAACATTATATATCTCGTTGTCATGAAAATAAAAAATAAATATCTTTGGAGTTACAACATCCTCCCACCTTTTGTATTGCCGCTAAACTGGCTCTAGATCAATACAAAATGAACTTACCCTTTGACAAATTTAAACAATAAATTTATGCAAGCTGAAATAAAGTAGAATTAAAGTCTCTAATAAAGTATTTAAGTCCAATCTATTCAAGGGAGCAATATGTCGTCCATAACGAGTTTATTTACTACTGCATTGAAAAGTGTCTTGTTCTGAAGCCTTTTGAAATAATTCAGGAATAAGTATGCTCCTATTGCCTGAATCAACGGTTACATTTTCGGATGATTCAAGGACCTCCTTGCAAACTTCAAATTCGTTCATCTCTAAGGAGTAAATTCGTTGCACTGGACGGATGATTTCTCGATTTGCTATACGCACCCTTGCTATTCGTTGGATGTTATCTTTACCTGGAAAAAGTTCCATAACTCGTCCCAATGGCCAATTCAGACGCCTTTTGTCATCCGAACCAATGAGAACAATATCTCCTGGAGTCAGGTTTTTCTGATTCGAGGTTTTTTATACATCGCACGAGTTCAGCCAAGTACTCTTCCTTAAATCGCTGTCGTAACTGATCTCGTAAACTCTGTAAATAGCGAAAGCGTTTTCGAAGATGTTTAGCATCTATGTTGTTTAAATCCACGGTTTCATTTCCTTTGATAGGATAAAGTCTGAAGGTGTGAGAGGTTTTAACTCATTGGGGTCATCTGACACATAGGTGAGAGGACGTCCATTGACCACACTCTTACATTCAGAGAGCAACGTAGTCATTTCTCCATACGTATTACAAGCGCGACCTAAGCTTTTCTTAAGTAGTTGCTTTACGGTGCGAATCATCCTCTCCCACCAACCTCCCACGGAGCTGTTACCGGATTGAAATGCCATTTTATGTTTTCTACAGCACATTCAGCTGCAATATTTTCCCAGTCGAGAGATCTCAACGCTCTTGAAGCTCGTAGAAAGTTTGTTCCATTGTCTGTGTATAGAACACTGCATCTACCTCTCCTGGCAAAAGTTTGTCGCAAAGATTGCAAAAAAGCTTCGGTGGTAAGAGCTGTTATTAATTCTAAGTGGATAGCACACTAAACAGCGCAAGTGAAAATCACTATCCAAGCTTTATTTCCTCCCTTTAGAAATAACGAACCTGCCAAATCAGCCCCAGTCACTTGAAAAGCTGAAACGCGTTTAATTCGATCGACAGGAAGGGGTGATGTTTCTGATTGCTTCTTGCAAATCACACGCTTTTGGAGTACGTTTCTAACTACTTTCCTGGCTCGTGGAATCCAGAAACGTTCTCTCAGATGAGTTAGAGTGGCTTGTGCGCCGTTCTTGTGAAAATATTCAATCATTCGTCTAGTTATAGGATGGTCAAGTAAAACAATCGGTCGCACAAAATCATCCGGATCTTCACCTAGGATGAGTTTGGATTCAACCTTCAAAATTCCTTCATGTTCGTAAATTCTCATGGACCGACTGTAACTTTCACGCATTCCTGAAAGTCATTCGGATTGTATAATTTTTATTAATGATTCTTCAGCTCTTTTAATCTCTTCACCTGAGAGTGCTTGCATCAGTTTAGTAAACATCGGTTTTATGTAATTTATAAACCTTAAAACCCAAGCCGTGGTACGAATAATTCTCGCATAGCTGGAAAAGTATAAAAACTTATCTCCGAATTTCTCTGCTGCCTCAACGTTGAGATTCCTGGACACTGTTTTGCGTCTTTCCGACAGTGCTTTTTATGGTAGGGTCAGTTTAGAATGCAGTCAAACATCTTGACTTTCACGTAACCGTTTTGGATCCTCCCACCATTAACTTCGCACGAGTTCATACCAGTCACAAGCGCGGGAAGGTAGATCAGCCGGGTTGATTTCCCCAGAGACATGCCTCCAATCTTCTATATTAGTCAATTCTCGAATTTCCTTTTCTCAATTGCCTACAAAAGTATTCCAGGGTTCTTTATTGGCATTAGGAGGGTTATATATTTTTCTACGGGAAATTGCAATGCTTCTACTATAGTTGTCGCCATTCGAGCAGCAATTACCGCTTCTAAAAGTTCTAACCGTGGAATTGCAGGTTTGGAACAGGGGCTATTCTACTTTTTGAAAGAACTAGAGAAATCTTAACTTCTTCTTCCATTTCGCAACGTTGAAAGGCACAGCAGGTGTAACGATGAGCAGAGGCATCAGAAAAAATGTGCAAATTGGTCTTTCGGAGAGAGGCGTGTAACATTCTGCCAGGAATTCGACATTGTTCAAATAGGCTGATATGTTTGACTCATTTTTGAAAGTGTCGCTGCATGTCCAATGGCAATTCTATGTCCCAATCCAATTTATTCACCCAGACTTCTTGGAGTAGTATTTTGGGCAAAAGGGTGGTAGGAGAAATAAACCCTATAGGATCATAAATACTGTTAATAATTGAAAGTAATTTACTCTTAGTGATTGCTTCATTGGATATTATATCAATTTTTGGGCCGACGCAATATAGCTCATCTGTACGTGTGTTCCATTTCAAGCCAAGAACGCTTTGATCTTCTTGTTCTTGGACTCCATTGTGAGCCCAAAATCTCAGCTCAAATTTTCCACCCTTCATAATTTCTTTAGCTTCAAATATGAATTGTTCCA
This sequence comes from Parasteatoda lunata, assembly GCA_949128135.1. NCBI lineage: Eukaryota > Metazoa > Arthropoda > Arachnida > Araneae > Theridiidae > Parasteatoda > Parasteatoda lunata. The sequence continues at coordinate 89,066,162 of OX421975.1, forward strand.
GTTTAAAGTTATCTTCCCTTTCAAAACTAGTAACTAGATTGTCCACATAGAATTCGTTAATCATTTTTTGGCTGTTGCATTGTAATTTAGTCTAACTATCTCCGAATTTAAATGATGGTTTGTGACAACTTCAATAATGCCTTCCGATTGCCATTGTTTGAAAACTTCCTCATACAGTTCATAATTTCCTTTTTTTCAAGGGGTTTCGTCACAAATCATAATCTTGATTCGGCAATGTCTTGTCTAGCATAAACAGGAGGATGACCAGTCAACCACGGTAAGGCCACTTCATACCTTCAACTATCTTCACGGTTTCTTGAAATTGCATAAGTGTCTCCTCTTCCAACAAGATTTTGTTTTGGCGTTCGATATGATCCTTTATACCTAAACATTCGAGTTCCCAAATTTTCGGAATTTCTGAGTTTTGTAGACAAAAAGAGACCATACCAATTACAGTGTTCTTCTTTACACTGCCTAAAACGCTCCAACCTAGTCTTGTCTCAATAGCAGATGCACCCGATTTAAGAATTTCGACTCTTCCAGTCAGCAGTTTTACAATTTCGTCAGCTCCCAATAACAGTCTAATGGGTGGAGTCTCTTTCCCAATGTCAGTCAGAACAATATCATGACTCTTAAGTTCTGCTAATAAATTTTTGTCACGTACTCTGGGCAATGGAGAGCATATTTTCGGCTGATCTAAAACAGAGACTGTACATGAAAAAGTTCCATCAGTTTTGTCTGCACTGACATTATAACGATCGTGTACTGCTTCAGGAGTTTGCCGTCTTCCAAATAAACCCCGTGAAAGTATTTCTTTCCCCGCAGAAGAAAGACCACGTTCTTGAGCTAAACTTTTTTCAATGTAAGATCGTTGAGAACCGTCATCTAATATAATGTGTACGTATTGGCTTCGATCTTTATTTCGTAATCGTACAAGGAGTGTTGTCAAACTAATTGCCTTTGGAGTCGATGGAGCTATAAATAGAGTTGACGCACTCTCTTCCTTCCAAACGGTATTGGCGGACCTTATTTCTTCTTTCTTAATTCATTTAAAAGATGCATTATTATTTACAAGTGGTAGTTCAGGACATAAAACTGCATAATGTCTCTTTGAACATATCATACACTGAACTTTACTGCGGCACTTTCGGGCTATATGTCCACCTTTCAAACAAACTAAGCAAAGTCCCTTATGTATTACCACCATCTTCTTGTCTTCTCTAGTCAGTTTACTGGCTCTTCCACAATCTTGGCTGAGATGTGAACTATCACAGAAGACACATTGGTGTTTTTCGTATGTCGAAGATATAAGAGAGGAAGCGGATGGTATATCATTCTTAACAAAATCTGTATTTTCTTTCTTAGTTTTTTTTTGAGCTCCAAATCCTGATCTAGCTAATTTTATCACCTCTTCGCCATTGACTTCTTGTCGTAAAAAGTTCATAAGTTGTTCAAGAGACCTTTGGCTGCTCTCAGAAACACCATCGTCAGTACCTAGTGTGGAAGACATTCTATGTCTCTCCCAGACTCTTAAAACATCTTCAGGAAGACAAGATTCTTCTAAAGGTGATAAAAAATCAGCAAACTTTTCTTTAGATCTACCTAATGTGTTCAGGGCTCGTAAGTGTAACTCAAGTTGATCGTAGAAATTTGTCAAACCTTCAATTTTCTTGCCACAGACAGCATTCTTAACAACTAATTTTAGCAACTCTCGAACGTAAACCTGCACCAACAGATCATCTCTGTCAAATCTTTCTTTAAGGAGCTCAATCACTTTGGGATAATTTTGAGCCGTTGGAGGGAAACTCTCTATTAAGCTAGCTGCTCTAGAGTCAGGAGTTATAGATTGTATTAAATATTGGAATTTGTCTTCCGATAGCATTTCTTTATCTTCATGTATTCTAGAAAATTGGCTCCAAAAATGAACGAATGCACGAATACTTTGACATGCGTAAGATACTTTAGAAATAATAAAAACGTAAAAATAAAAATAACTTCAATTACCAAACCTATTTCAATCACTATCCAAATTAAAATAATTGAAATTGCCGCTAAATATCCTTATTATGAGGATAAACAAGAATTAAAAAAAGAAAGTCTATTCACAAAAAGTATATGGGCGAATCTCAGGAATCATTAACTTACATGTCATCAAACTTTTCTTATAAACGTCAAACCGTAACCATCGAAAATTGGAAGAAAAAAAAAGGTATACAATCCAATTCTGCGAGTTTTATGTTAGTGATATTCCAAAATCTTATTTAAAGTAGAACAAACTTGTATCATTAGTTTAACTTGTAACTCGCAGAATTGGATTGTATACCTTTTTTTCAATTTTTGATGGTTAAATTTGGCGACAAACTTTAAGTGTTTGCAAAAGACAATATTCACGAAAAATATCATTCAAGAAAATATGATAGTACAGCTGAGCTACTAAACTATGTTTTTAGTGATTTTCAGTTTTTTTTTATAAACAGAATACATATTGAAAAAAAAAATAAAAAGTATGATAAACACTTTAAGCGACACTCATGAAAAGTTGTCAAATGTAGGATTGAAGTAAGAAATGAAAGCCAAAAGCAAGTTACTCGTGATCAAAACTGTACGTATCTGAAAGTTAGTATTGCATAGTTATTCCTGTAATTTTATTAGAATTAATTTTCGCTTATTATGTTATATATTTATAAGAAAAGTTTGAAGACATATAGGTTAATGATTCCTGAGATTCGCCCACATCTTTGGTAGAAAAAATTTATAAGTGGAGAGGAGAATTTTTGGGTTTGCCTAAAATAATATTTGACTTATATTTTCGAAATTGTGACTAAATATCTTTATTATGAGTTTAAACAATAATAAAAAAAATCTTGTTCACTTGTATATTTTTGGTAAAAAGAATATTTATCATAATATTAAAAAAATTTTAGTAATAAAAGATTATTATTAAAGAAAAAAAGATTTTAGGGATGCGAGAATATTTTGGCTTGCGTAAAGTAATATTATACATTTTTGAATATTATATTTTTGAAATTGCGGCAAAATATCTTTATTATGAGGATAAACATTAATAAAAAAAAGCTTTTTCACAAAAAGTATATTTTTAGGTAAAAAAAGATTTATAATAATGCATGCAAAATTATTTCGGTTTACTTAAAATATTTCAAATATAAGACCGGAAACGTAAAATGTTAAAATAAAAAAAACCAAACTTTAGGCTATTTCCCCACTTAAAATATTCAACCCATTTGCAGTTTAATAAATCCGTATCGTTCTATGAACATTTTCTTAACCGTATCTTAAAACCGTATCGTTCTATGAACATTTTCTAGGGTGAAGGTTCTTTTCCTACTATGCATCAATTCGCGATCGCAACACTCGATACGCCATCTAGCGGGAGACTGTAAATATCGTGCATTAGTTCCCACATAACCATTGGCAATGACGGACGCCATTTTCTTAGCATAAAAAAAGAAGCAAAATTTCTCTAAAGAAAAGGTAAAACTTCTTGAAAACACTAATCAGAACATGCCAAACATTGAAGCAGAACACGCCAAGCATTTGAAGAACAACTTCTCAATATTTTTTACCTTTCTATTACCAACAACATAACATGATTTCATGATCACTTGCTGTTACAGATGTGTGTATTGCGGTAAAATAATTTTTCTGTCTTCAATTCATTACAAGCTAAAATGAAATCAACATTGCTTTCGTCATTCCAATGAATAAATGTGTTCCAATGAATTCCATACAGAACTATAATAGTTATAGAATATTCTTCTTCTTCATAGAATAGTATATATTTCTGTATCTACATAATTCAGAAAACAACAATAAAGAATAATCCGAATTACTTGAAAAAGTATCTTTTGTGCTGATTATAAATAAATTTTTTATCGTTTTCTTGGTAAGTGTTTTTTAGTTTTGAAAGAATTTCAACTAGAATACAGCTATTCTGTTTTTAAGCTACATATTAAAATTCATATCGAGATCTTACAATTATAAAATTTTGATGTGTGGTATGTTACCTAAAAGTAATGAAGGGATAAACTATGTATATATTATTTGAGAATAAAGTTTTCAAACAAAGAACATATCATTTTGGAATTCTCCGGACTTATAAATCAGGTAAGTGTTATGATTTTTATAATAAAAAATTTGCTTGTAAATAATTTTTTTTCTTACTTGATGATCGTTCTCTACAAAATGGTTTTTTTACGTCTGATTAAATACAATAAGAATTTAAAAAAAGAAACAAAACGAAAGTTTTTATTGAAAAATGAGGAAATTTTAAAATCGTTTTTATCCTAAGAATTCTTTATTTTACGTTTTTTAGTTTATAATTTTTTGATAAAATTGTTGTCAAATACTTTTTTTGAAAAATTAAATGGTATTAAATTATGTGTTTATGTATACTTCTTGCATATTCTAATATTTGAAGTAATATGATTCAGAAAAGTATGGAAGAAAAATTCGGTACTTACGTATTAACCACAGCTACAGATTTGGCAGATTTTTTAAGTGCCGCCAATCTACACTTAATATTTTTGGAAAAAATCTTAAAATGAAACACTTTGTTTAAAATCAAAGTAGTCAATCGGATTTAGGTGGAAAATGGGCCGATATAGAGTTTAGCTTAGATTCAAAACAAACTTTTCTCTCACCTGATTCTATAGCCATTATGAACTCTAATAAATAAAATTAAAAAATTTCCAAAACGGACTTTTACTAAGATAAAGTTTCATGTTATGGACATTGGTACATTTTCGTTATATTTCACTCTATAAAATATTTCGCTCTTAAAAAAATATAATTGCATCTTGTTTTGCTTTTGGCAAGTCCCAAAGACGCATTTTCGTAACACTAAAAATGGCGACAAAAAAAGAATAGTTCTTTTTTTGTTTTGTTTTTGTTTCGTAAGCATTCTTTATTTTACGTTAAAATTTAAATGGGCATTTCATGTTATACCATTAAATTTAGTAAACCTGTTTCTCAGGCATTAGGTTTGAACTTTTATAAGAATATACCTATTTTTTTCTCTTTATTTACAAATATTTTTCCGATGTGTTCTGGATGTTCCTTCTCTAAAAAAAAAAGAAGATACCATTTTGTTTTCGTTTGCATAAGGAAGAAAACAAGCATTTTTCTTTTTTAAATTTAATCAGCCACAATAAAGATGGAACGTTACAATGCTACATTAAAGACGTCTCCAGTGTAACTGAATGACTGTTCATATGGAAATCGCAGGGATTCGGCACATACAACAACGCCCCCTATAGTTCGTTGCGATCGCGAATTGAAATAACGCCATGTTCAATCAATTATAAAAAATAAATAAAGCATAAAGCGATTTAATATTTGATTTTTAAACTAGCTTTCTTTGAACTCGGAAATGCCATTTATCTGATGTTTCCTTCAAAATCACGCGCTTGAGACATAACCTTATCTTTTTTGTTGTTGTTGTATTTCACAGATGAAATTGTTGAACAATACATTTTCACATCACATAATTCACAATAAAACAACTTTTTGATTTTGATTTGAACATTTTCTGGCAGCATTTTGGGTGGAAAAGTTTGCCAATACAATCGAAGTAAAATCATGTAAGTACAGAATGTGAATATTTTGAATTTTGTTTGAATTGGTCTTTTCTGTGTCAAAATTTTTTGCTTTAGTGTTAACAAAAGCTAATATTGCCATGAAAATAATTCAAAATTTCTATGTATGTTGAATGTATTAAATCTAATGGTAAAATTTCAAATAATGGTTAAAATATATCTTAAACTAATCAACTAAAAGAAAATTGCTTTGTTGAATGCTTAAAAATTAGGATTGCAAGTTTTTCCTCAAATATGGGGATATTTTTAAAAATGTCTTAAAAAATATTGCTCTTTTAGTTTAGTTAATCTATATATTAATAGGCTAGCAATATTTTGTCTCGCTAAAAACTCCCAAACTACGCAACAGAATTCAACAAATAAGGTGTCGTTTTAAAGGTATTGTTATGTAGATGTGCAATAAGGTCTTAAATTATGAAAATTTCCTTTAATTAATTAATAAAATTAATAATTTAGTTTCAACCAATGAGAATTCAGCAAATCATTTTTCGGGTGGTTCGCATAAGCATCGTTTCCGTAAGCATCGTTTGATTTAAAGCATTTCTGAATTAATAGATTGATAAACAAAAATAAGAGTGGATAAAAAAAAACAGAACTGAATTTCTTAAAAAAAGAATTCAATATCTTTAGTTCCTTTGATAAATTTTTAGTTTCATGATAAATTTTTTGTTTCGTTACAATAGAATGGCAATGGCATCGTGCGAATATTCAAACCAAAACAAACTTTCTACAAACAATTGTTTTGATTTGAGATTTAAAACGATATCTTAGTTATTTAGTTCTATTTTTATTTATTTAGTGCCTGCTGCCTAAATAAAATGCCTGCTATCAGGCGTCGAAATATCTCTGGTAGACGTCAGAGAAATGAATGGCGGAATTCTAAACGGGAAAGCATTTCTCGCCGAAGGGAATCGCCACCTCTACAAATTCGAGATTTTTACAAATCTGCATTGACTGTTCATGACGATTGTGACCCCTTTACTATTGGATCTATGACTTTTATTTGTAACTTTTGTCATGCTAAGCATTTTATGTTAGAGAAGACAGGAAGTAGCAATGAATATGGTATTTGCTGTCAGAAAGGCAAGGTTGATCTTCCTTTATTGTCGCATTCACAATATCTTAAGATTTTATACTATAGCACATTTTTAATAGATTTAACGAATTACATGTCATTTATTTGAATTCAAATATATTTTAATGACTTAGTATTTACTAAAAAGATGTAATTTTGAAGAAAAAATTTTTTTTATGGATTTGAATGATTGTTTTGAATTCTTAGAATTTTGTGCATTTGCAATGTACCTAAGTTAGTAACGAGCAAAGCGAGCTTGGTTTGATATTAATATAAGATTGCGTAGCAATTTTCGGGGGTTGGCGAGCGTTAGCGAGCAGGGGGCGCAGCCCACTAGTTTAATTTAATTTAATTTTACTATTGATATGTCTTTTTTGTAATGTTTTATCAATTATAAAGTTCCAGAAAAAATACTTAGCTCTGAAATTCTGAACTAACTCTCGCAATTCGTATCAATACAAACAATTCATCTGATTTTTTAAAAATAATGTTAATTCGGGAATCAACACATATGAAACCCTAAATGGCAAGTATAGCATTTTAAAAAAATACCTTTACACTGTTTAAAATGAAGCGAGCATAAAAATTTCCTAGAAATTGAATAGAATATATTATAGCTAATAGCTATATTCTTCATAAAAAAGAATACTAAAAAATATCGTTATTTAAGTAAATTGAATGTTAATTGTACGGTAACTAATGGTGATATTCATATTTAAAATAACGCCGAAAGTAAGCCAAAAATTTAAACTGCATATAGATGTTGAATGTACTATGGCTAATAGTGCTATTGTCATTTATATATAATAAACACCTTACAAATGTCTAAAACTAAGCATAAATTTCATGGATGTTGTTTTCAATATACAGGGTGTTCCAAAATTCTCTTTACAACTTCAAAAATTCATAACTTCGAAAATAAACAAGATATTTATATTCTGTCTTTTGCATGTATTACTGCAACTAATAAAGTTTTGTTTAGTACACTTCAACATGCGCACCATTGGTGGCGCTAAGCACTTCCAGTCTGTAATCAATTTCAAGCCAGGTATTGTAAAGATAATTTTGGAACACCCTGTACTTCTACATAAATCTTATTTCAAAAGTAAAGAAACTCTTAGGAGGAAAATATTTCACAAATACTACTTTTTTGAATCAATTTCTTTAGTTTTGAGTTCTTAATGTCTGTTATTGTGTAAAAAAAAAAACTTATCAAGACAGTTTTTGGGTAACAATCACCAGCTAAATTCTGATAAATCTCATAGTAAATCCTAAGTCATTTGCATATGTTTCTCAGCAATTGTAGATCCTGATATTTTGAATGCTCTATCATTAAAGGTCAATAAATCTTAAAATACATTTCATGAAATAAGACAAGTTTTTTGCTTGCATTTAAACTACAACAAAACTCTGATAGATTCTATAGAAGTAAATCCAAAGATATTTAAACACATTTCTTACAATAATTACAAAAGCTGGAATTTTGAATGCTTTATCATCAAGGGGCAATAAATCATAAAATACATTTTATAAAATCAGACTCACCAAGAAAGTTTTGTGGTTACAAATTAAACTACAACAAAAATTCAATGCAATAATACTGTGTATCATGAGATTTTGAATACTTTAAGGTCATTGCGGGTCAATCAATCTTAAAAATTAAGAAAAATTGAAAAAACAAAAAAAAAACAAACAATGGTTCTCAGTTTTGAATCATAAATTTTTAGTTTGATTTGCTGGATGTCTCTTAAGTTTAGCATCGCATACAAAGCAGAGCAAAGTAAACCGTGTATTTCTATCTTTTTTTTCTTTAATTGATTTTCCAAATCATCGACAATTTCACGTATGTGGGTTTCCATTTTCGGAGGATATCATGCGTTAATTGTTAACATGGTTGTCATTCATTTTGTTTTTTAACACAAAATGTAATTTTAAAACATTCCGAGAACTGAAACTTGAAAATAATATTCATGAAATATGTATTAAACACTGTTTTGTCGCAGGTAAGATTAAAATATTGAACTCATATTTAGGAAACTGCTACTAGTTCTTGTAACTTTGCTCGTGATATATCTAGTCAATGCTGAGAAATGCGAAGATGGAAATTACTGCGGAGGACATAGAAGTAAAAATCCTCTATACACACTTTATGCTGAAGTTTTTCTATCTTTTGTGTCACAGCAATGAACTCAAAAAGGCACAGAAGACTCACGTGTGCTTATATAGTTTAAGAAATTCAGGAGGGAGAATAACTATTAATTTTAGTCTTTTATTTTCCTTATTATTTTATCTTTATTATTATTTAGTCTTATTAATGAATAAAATCTAATCACATATCAATTAATCTTATTTAGTCAGAATTTTATTTTAAAAAAATTAAATTAAATGTCATTTTTAGATTAGATGTTGTCCACTTTTACAACTACATCCATAACGGGTTCAAAGATTGAAAAAGACTTCAAAGGCAAATTATTTAAATGGATAATGCAAAGAACAACACTTAAGTTAATATTTCTACACGCTTTTGAAGAGTTTAGTAATGTTTAATGATCTAATCAGAAAATGAATCCAATTTACAAAAACAAAAGAGACAAAGAAGTAAATTAACAATTAAAACATTAAATCAAAATGGAAAAGAGCCTAAAGCAGCTAAAACCAAATTTGCTTTATTTTAATTTAGGTATTCAAACAAACAAAGCAGGAAAAAGTAATAAAATAAAAGAAATGCGTGTTTGTTAGACAGCACTTCTTTTTTAATTTAGATATTCAAACAAACAATTAAAGCTGGAAAAAGTAATAAAATAAAAGAAATGTGTGTTTGAAAGACAGCACATCTTCTTTTTTAATTTAGATATTCAAACAAACAATTAAAGCAGGAAAAAGTAATAAAAAGAAATAAAATAAAAAATTTAAATTAGATATTCAAACAAACAATTAAAGCATGAAAAAGTAATAAAAAGCAATGAAATAAAAATGCAATAAAAAATTCTAATGCTTAATGATGTAAGTTCTTGTTTAACTTAAATTAATTTGCTTCCAAACAGCATGCAGTAAAAGCAGATTTTTGTGAAAACCGTTTAAAAGCAAATTTGTGTTAGCCGAGTCGAAACTTAATTGTTTATTATTCCTGTCGTTCGGTGTTAAAATATAATTCTTTTTTATCTACGTCATTTAATTATCCTAGATTTATTATTTGCTTATATATTTAATTATAACCGTGATTATTTTCGTTTTGTGTATCTGGTATCATGGTTTGGTGATTAGTTTATTTTTGCGTTGTCGTTGTGCCTATCTTTGCGTTAAGAAATAAACCAAATCTTTCTTTGTAAAAGAATATAGAATGTCTTATTTAACTGTCTTAATCATCAAATAAAATAATCCGCAATTTCTTTTCTTAATTCTAATAGTTATCGGCAACAGAAAACTGGAAACGTGTATGGGATTTTAGAACATAATCTTATCTTTTTCTTTTATTTTTTATAAGAGAACGAAATATCTCACATGAAGACAAATTATTTCGTGTTACACAATATTATTGCTAGTCGACTTCAACTTTAACACTGGTATAAATTGATATTTTTTCAGGATGTTGTCAAACTGAAACTGGTAAATACAAGTGTGCGGTTCGAAACCTTGACGTCTGTTGCTCTGGAGGCAAGTTTAGCTGCCCGGAAAACCATAAATGTTTGGAATTATCAGTGCTCAAAACGTTCATCTGCTTGACAAAGTGGGGAATGCCAGCTGATGGTGCTAAACTAACCATTGATACAAGTGCTGTTTCAATTGAAGAATAAATAAAAACATTCTCCCAGACAGTTCATTTTTAAATAAAGTATATTTCTGTAAAATAAATATTAGTTGCGAGTAATTATTACCGTACAATTTGTATTTCATAAACCACATTAATCTATTAAATTATCAAGAAAAATTTCAGTTCTTTTTAGAAGTTTAAAATATGAGATTTAAATGTAAAGTAACAAGTTAGCTTGTTACTCACTCAACTCGATTGAAAATCACTCAAGTTTGAGTAAAAACTATCCACTAAGGTGGTACTGAAAATCACTCAAGCACGAGTGAAAATCACTCAAGTTTGAGTGAAAACGATCTACTCAAGTAATACTGAAAATCACTCAACACGAGAGAAAATCATTCAAGTTCTAGATGAAAGAGTAAAATAGCACTCAAGATGAGTGATTTCCATATCACTCTTTCACTTGAGTGATTTTCACTCAAGAAGAGAAGGCGCCTTTTTTCTAAATGAAAGAGTAAAATAGCACTCAAGATGAGTAATTTCCATATCACTCTTTCACTTGAGTGATTTTCACTCAAGAAGAGAAGGCGCCTTTTTTCTAGATGAAAGACTAAAATAGCACTCAAGTTGAGTGATTTTCACTCGTTAATTTCAGAGAGTATATACACATTTATCATTATATGTAATATTTTTATAATATACTTATCATTATATAGACAGCAAAAAATTTCCAAGAGTTTAGAAAAAGGAAGTTACAGCAGACTGTAAAAGATGAAATGAGAAAGTTTTAACTCATAGATAAGGTATTATTTTCACTGAATAGAATAAAAAATAAAATATATAATTTCAGAGGAAAAAAAATAAAAAGTATAAATAGTAAATATATAAGGCATCCTTAAGAATATGAAAACATTAATCAATAAAAAGTGGCGTTTAAGAATAGAAACTCCGTATTTCTACAATAGGAGTTAAGGTCACAAGAGAGTTTCTGTCAACAAAATTACGGCGTGTCGCAACTTAATTTACGTATCCAAGGCTTTATCTTTACTATCTGATTATGAATAATAGATACTAGTGTGCTGCGCCCCCTGCTCGCTAACGCTCGCCAACCCCCGAAAATTGCTATGCAATCTTATATGGTTTGCTCGCTACTAACTTAGGTACATTGCAAATGCACAAAATTCTAAAAGTTCAAAACAATCATTCAAATCCATATAAATTTTTTTTTCTTCAAAATTACATCTTTGTAGTAAATACTAAGTCATTAAAATATATTTGAATTCAAATAAATGACATGTAATTCGTTAAATCTATTAGAAATGTGCTATAGTATAAAATCTTAAGATATTCTGAATGCGACAATAAAGGAAGATCAACCTTGCCTTTCTGACAGCAAATACCATATTCATTGCTACTTCCTGTCTTCTCTAACATAAAATGCTTAGCATGACAAAAGTTACAAATAAAAGTCATAGATCCAATAGTAAAGGGGTCACAATCGTCATGAACAGTCAATGCAGATTTGTAAAAATCTCGAATTTGTAGAGGTGGCGATTCCCTTCGGCGAGAAATGCTTTCCCGTTTAGAATTCCTCCATTCATTTCTCTGACGTCTGCCAGAGATATTTCGACGCCTGATAGCAGGCATTTTATTTAGGCAGCAGGCACTAAATAAATAAAAATAGAACTAAATAACTAAGATATCGTTTTAAATCTCAAATCAAAATAATTGTTTGTAGAAAGTTTGTTTTGGTTTGAATATTCGCACGTTTGTATTGGTTTGAATATTCGCACGATACCATTGCCATTCTATTGTAACGAAACAAAAAATTTATCATGAAACTAAAAATTTATCAAAGGAACTAAAGATATTGAATTCTTTTTTTAAGAAATTCAGTTCCGTTTTTTTTTTTATCCACTCTTATTTTTGTTTATCAATCTATTAATTCAGAAATGCTTTAAATCAAACGATGCTTAGGGAAACAATGCTTATGCGAACCACCCGAAAAATGATTTGCTGAATTCTCATTGGTTGAAACTAAATTATTAATTTAATTAATTAATTAAAGGAAATTTTCATAATTTAAGACCTTATTGCAGATCTACATAACAATACCTTTAAAACGACACCTTATTTGTTGAATTCTGTTGCGTAGTTTGGGAGTTTTTAGCGAGACAAAATATTGCTAGCCTATTAATATATAGATATTGAAATATGTAATATTGTGCCTTTAAAAACCAAATGAGTTCATATAAATGTGTTACATTACGATACTTGTGTATAATTTTTTTTTTTAAACTGTTATATGTATTTTGTTCAGATAATTTGTAATAAGTAAAAGTGGCCAAGATAATAAGTAAAAGTGGTCAAGCAACCTCGCATTGAAACTAAATTAAAATATGTCATAGGATTTTCAGTTTCTTTCTAAGCTTTGAAGTAATAAAGCCGTATTAAATAAGTGTTTAAAATTAAATTTTATACTTACCACAGGAGGTGAAACAAAAACTATACATTTTTTCAACCTATATCATACTCTTTCTAAATAATGTCCGTCTCAAATTTGTATTCATGGAACATAAATTGTATTGTTGAAGAGGAATGAACATTTCTTCATTCACGATTTCGAACGAAACGATGAGGCTTTCTTTTTTTCTTTACAGTAAATGCATTAACATACTTTTCGTAATGAATATTCATTCAGAAAAACTATCATCTTCTTTATTCAAAAATTCATTAAAGTAAAAAAATGGTAATTCAAAAAGATGTTTTATCCAGGCTCATAATTAGTAAATGATTGAGAAAATCTAGCTTCTTTATTTCATTCCAGAGTAAGGAGTGCTCAATTTCTTCCATTTTCAAGATAATGTAATTGAAAATATTTTTCTTTCTTTAGGTTACATGAAAAAAAATTACGATTTTTTATCATAAAAATGCAGCAATTTGTATAATAGTACAAAATGAAATTTAAAGTATCGCACACTAAGAAAAAATGTATGGTCAAAATTATCAGAATGTGGTAAAATTTACCGTGCTTTTAACTCTATATAAGCTTGGTAATTTTTACCACAGAGCTTTGGTAACAAGTTTGGTAAAATTAACAATAAAATATGGTTTTATGATATGCGATTATATAGTTTTATAATATGGTAAATGTGAATTTTAGTAATTTTACCATAATACCTTAAAGCAAGCCATAAAAACCTTTTATTCGTTTAAATTGACTTTACAGTTTTGTATTTCTTATCTAAATGTCAGGTAACAAATATAATAATTCTAAAAAACTGAGTCGCTGGTAAGCCGTTACTATATGAACGGAAAAATTACTAAATGAAGAGTTTAAATATCGTATAATTTGCTTTTTAATACCAGAATTTTTGTTTTTTTTACCAGAATTTTTTTCCTCCGTACACTGAGATAGTCAGATGTAGCGAAAATAAAAGTCATCTAACCAAACTATGATAAGCTAAGTCAGTAATTATTATTACAATTTAAAGTATATTCTTTTGAGAAAAACGTCAGCTGAGAATACTTTCTTAAAATTCCAAGAAAAAAAGTGCCAAATAATTAGTTGATTCTTAAGATTAAGACAAATCTTAAGTTCAAGTTTTTATCCTGGAAAATAATATCCACGAATCGTGTCCACTTCCACTTTATATCAATATCATCAAACTATTTTTCTCTCATAATTTTCGAAGTACAATCTCAAACGAAATGACGAAGGCCTTTTTTGTTGTAAAAGCATTAACACACATTTCACGATGAATATTCATTCAGAAAAACTAAATTTACTATTCATGAATTCTTCAAAATTAGAAAGCAGTAATGTAGTTAGTTTAATCCAGATTAAAGTTTCACGTTTAATAAATAATAAAATAAAAAAATAAACTAATTTATTTTTCTCATTCTACAGAAAGAAGTCCTCAATTTCTCTCATTTCCAAGATAATGTAGTTTGAAATATTTCCCACTCCCCAAGTTACGTATTTAAAAAATAAAAATAAAAAAGGAATATCACGAGTTTAATAAGTCATAAAAATACAGCAGTAAAGACAGAATGAAATAAAGAAGAAAAAAAGAAAATTCTCATCACGGGAGGCAAATGTAGTAAAGGCAGTAGCCTTCTAAATCGTGACAAGGTAAAAGAATAATAATGATTACAGTAGTAAAAATGAAAATAAAATATAAAAAGCATGATTTGGGAGAAAAGAAAAATCGTTTTCGCACCCCCGCAATTTTCGGACTAAAGCTATGTTGTTAAAGATTAAAGAACACAGGAGGAAAAAAAAACCCTCTTACAACCGGTGATTAGGAAATTGAAAATCGTGCGAAGGCCATTTTTGAAGTAAAACAACTTACCGTTCAGTCACGGTCGCTTGATTTTTTAACGGACTGTACGCTTAATCGGGCGAGCAAATAGACTTAACTTTTTCGTCCGCTTTTCTGCCATTTATTTATTTAATTTTTTTTTTTATCCCGTTTCTCGCCTCCCCCACCACATATCTCTAAAATATAGATAAAGTATGTTGGTTATTGTAAAAGGTAGCAACTAAACAGGAAAATTTTCTTCCGGTATAGAATTGTTTTTCGGAACCGCTTTTTGGTACAATAATAGCCGAACAAGTAAGTCACAATGTTTTTATAAAAAAACTGTACGTTTTTGTAAAGAACTTATAGCTCCATTCGCTCACTAAAGATTTAGTAAAAAAAAAAAAAAACTTATGTGGTTGGTACTATATCTAAGTAATTGCCTGATGAAAAATATTTTAATCAATTCCGCGTAAAATTTGGATATAATTTATATAAATATATTTGTGTTGTTTATAAGTCTAGTTCGACGTTGCCCTAAAGTAAGTCACTGTATTTTTATATTTATCTAACAGTTTCGTTTGCTCAGTTGAAATATCACAGAAGGAGGTCTTGTAAAAAAATATGTCTTTATTCGGTGAAAAATATATTAATAAATTGCCCTCAAATTTTCAGATTTGAAATTATATATATATATATATATATATTTATACTGTATTTTTATATTATATAAGAGATTTTTCAGTTCTTCGATATCAGAGTGTAGAAAATGAAGCGTGAAATTTAGAATATCTCGCAAAATAATCTGCAATAATCTCAGTGAACCAACGCCTCCTAGAAAAGAGTAGGCCTAAGCACGGGTTACCATAAATATCCTTTAGTAGTCCAAACGTAATGACATCTTTCGTATTTTCAACCACTGCGCGGTTTAGTGCCCCGAATGTAATGACATCTTTCTTATTTTTCATCAACTACGCAGTTAACTTCGTCACATCGGACTACTAAATTGATCCGTGCTGAGGCCTTCCTTCTTCTAGGAGGTGTTGACTGAACCCAGCTCACTATACGCACATGCGGATTCGCAAGTATTTTATCAAACCTGTAAAATGATTGGCGCTTTCATAAGCTATGGACCGACGGTACGCCAAAATAGATTGTGGTTGAATGAATTGTGAAAGCGTTGAATAGAACAATGTGAAAAGCACGCTTTTGCAAAATACGTGACGAAAATCGGACACGGTAAAGAAAAAAAATCACATTTTCGAAATGGGAAAATTAAGCATTTTTTAAAAAGACCCAACGATAAAAGCACCTTTAAGCACTTTTTAAAAACACTACGCACCATGTTAAACAGCCGTTACGTGCCGAAGACAATCTTACAAAATGTATAATAACTATAGAGAGAAATATCCGAGCTTCCGGTAATACATAAGAGAAATATATATGGGTAAACTACTGTTATTATTACATTTCCAGAACTATTCGTGTTTAAATGTTAAAACGATTCCTTTATTTTTGGTCTTTGCTAAAATATACATTAAGCGGGAAAATACAAAGATTATTAACGATCGGTATAACAGAGAATCATCAATAGTGAAATAAGAGGATTTACATAAACTACAGCTCCAGTAAATGAAATGATTTTCACAGTAATTCTAACATTTCCAATTTTCACAGTAATTCTACCTTACTATTCATAAATGAAAAGAAAGTTTTGTGGCACAGTCATTTAAAAAAAATTAAATCATCATTATCTAAATCACAAACTGAAGAAACAAAGCCACAATTTTAAAACTTTATTTATAATTCTAGGAAACAATTCTCTAACCAAAATGAAATGTGCCTAAAATATATGTAAATATAGTGGCTAGAGAATCATTTATCAAACTTTTTTTTAATGCTGTCTACTTCTCTCCAATTACTTAAATTTTCGCGTGACTAACTGTCAGGTTGAAAATAAAATCAAGTAGATGAAATTATCTGTATAAAGCAATCAATTTTAAGTAATAGCAATCATCCGAAATCGATTTGGTTAAAAATAATTGTTTTTATTTCGAAACACAAATTATTATTATTTTTTTCCACGATATGAATCGTTTTCCATTCCAGTTACTAAACGTTAAAAAATCTTAATTTTTTTTAAACATTTAAAGATAGTTATTACCGATAAAATATTTTATCATCTAAATAATTATTGGTTATTAGTTCATAACTAAATTACTTACCAACTTTTAAACATTATGAAGAGTGATTTCAAAAGAAATGGAAATATTAAAAACGGTATTAAAAAACAGCTGGATCCATTTAAATGAATAATCCCAAAGAACTAAAGCGGAAAGATATATTTGATGATTTACAATCTTCATTGGCTTCAAAATTATGAAGATATTAGTTAAAGTCGAAGCTCAAAACTAGGCACCCATTCTCAAGACTCGCGAGACGAGAAGTGGTGTTTATTTTTGAACTCTCAAAACATGTCAACTTTTATTAATATCCTCATAATTTTGATACTAAGGAAGTTCTTAAAATTTCAACTGAACTAAGACTTTCAGAATATTGAGAATAATGTGAAACACATTACAAAACAGCCAATAATTGAAATAAAATTTGGTTTGCTCTGATTTTGTGCGAAATATAAGATAGGTTAAACTCCGACCCACCCCAGGGGGGTATACGGAGATAAAAGTTAAATTATTACGTTTTAAAAAAAATTCTCTAAAAACAAAAATTACAGTAAAATTTTGCCAAATGACAGTGGTGGTGATCAGTTAAAAGTGGATTAACTAAAACTTTTGACAACTAAGAACATGTTTTAAAGGCAATGAAAGCTAATAGCGCCGGTGTAAATGTTGAGAATTAAATGATTATAATAATAAGGAAACAAGAGATGAAAATAAAATCTCAAAACTAAAATCAAAGAGAGATTAAAGTCCGAAGTGTAAATGTCTAAAAGTAAAAGTCTGAATAGAAGTCGATGAAGTCTAAGACCAAAAGAGATTTGTGAGAAATTTATATCATACTACTTTTGTTTATATTGGGTATCCATTACAAAAAGACTTAAAGTAAAAAAGAAAATTTAAAAATGATATTATGTTTCGTAACCACTACCGTAAATGTATATTATCAGAGATACCAGCTGCTCCAGATTTGGAAAAAATATTTTTAAAAACAACAAACAACTACAAACTAAAATTTGAATATTTCCTGTTAGTTTTGCCAATTTTTTAAGAGGCTCAACACAGCTTAAGTCTATAACAAAGCAGTGTATCACATAAGCCTTAGATTGAATTAGAAGTGGTAGTAAGTAAAAACCGTATAAATCGAATTTACTAAACCAAGAATCATACATTATAAGACTACCGCTCGAAAATATGTATCTGCTATCCGGAGCAAGTTATCAACTCTGTATTATTATAGTTTGTCCAAAGTAAGTACTCCCCTTGCCTTTCGTTTGGACCCGTGGCGGTGACTGTGGTAAAGAGGTATAACTATTTCAAGTAGGGGTGTGAGGTCATTGTTTAAGACAGGTTTCGGCCCGTGTGAGCGTGAGTTTCGAGTCGGGTCTCTTCGGTCTACTGCAATGTTCCCCAAACTTATGACTTTTGCGTATACCCTTTCTAAATTTTTCGTAAAGCTGTGCACCACTAATAAAAAATTAATGTAATTTTTACTATAAAAAAGTGCACAAAAGTTAAAAATCACAACTGGCTGTTGACATCACTAATTATTAACTGAGAACTCTGCAAAAAATAGTAAATAGAAAAATACGTAAACGTAAATTTTCATGACTTGCTTCGTTTTTAAATATAAATTTTTGAAATTTTCATGTGTTGCAAGATATTTGCATAAGATCGCGTACCCCCGCTAAACTGTTCCCGTACCACACTTTGGGAAACACTGGTCTACTGTGTTAGCCCTAGAGAGAAGAAAAGCTACCCTCCTTGAAATGCGCTATTCTTGTTTCCATAGCATCAGACGGCCTCTGACTCTGTGCAGGGGGGAGTTCTTACCGCAGACAAACAATAGGCTCCTTAAATGCCTTCGAATTTCATTTGGTAATCAAACTCGCTTACAACGCAAACTTGTATCCATTGTTTCATGCGTATGTAATAATTATATGGATGTATTTAACATAAAATGTTGATAAAAATCAGATGCACTTTCTCGTCTGCTATAGAAAACTTTTTTAATAATATTTTTTAAATATTTTTTTAAATATTATTTTAAGATATCCAATGTATTATTTATCCATATACAGTATTTTTTCTTACTTTTTCACAAGATAAAATACTAAACGATGACAGTGAAAATTTAAATTTTTGCCTGATGTAAACCGTGACTGATAGGTCAATCAGGATTTGACCCTAAAAATATTGACTGGCTCGAAAAAAGTTGGTTTTATGGGTCATTTTTGCAAATATACTTAAAAATCTTCAAAAAAGGCTCCTTCCACTTCGATATATCATAAAACTAGTTAATAAATTCCTCTTTTTGCCAGAACCATCACTATTTTGCAATGCAAGAGGCAAATTGGAAGTCTCTAATATTTTCTATTCTACTTAATATTTTCAAGTTCAAGCAGTGATTCCGCTTACACACTATAGCACGTGAAATATGCAAAAAAAATTGCGATGCGTCGTCTGGGAGGCTTCATATATATATTTATGTAATATTAAATGGAGAATAGAGTTGTAAAGTGTAAGTATTGCACACTGTAAGAATTCTCCACTTGAAATTACAGTAAAGTAACCGGCAGCAGTCTGTCCATCCTATTTACCATAAAGTTCATGGTTAGGATTATTTATCTACCATCATGATTTTGAAACCGTTTACAACTCAACTGGTATGGTTATACAAAAATCGTGAAAACAAAACTATATGGTTTTGTAATGATTCTAGATCATAAATATAAAATTTAAACTGACATTGGAGCTCTGTGGGTGCTGCACCAATAATGCATGAATGATAGTTTCGTATTCTCATAGTCTAGGCTTATCGTTTGAAAAGTGCAGAACATTGGAAACTTTTCGTGTATATTGAAGGAATGGAATATGTGATATCAAATTTGGGATCGATCATTGGGATTCGAACCCCTGTTCAGCTAGTCATGTGATTGACCGTTTAGCTCTATCAGCTACAGTATGTACCTAGCTGCATGAAACAAAATGGCCTGATAAGTTGGGTCTAGATGGTGCACCTTAGAATTCTGGTTGTAAAACCATAGGTTAAAACAATCAATAAACACTTTTTTTAATCACTGTTAACAGTTTGAATATCATCTTTTTTATGGTTGTGGAATATGGTTAAATAACAATTAAATAAACTGCTGTTTAACCACTTAAACCAAGAAGTTTCAAACAGTAAAAATTAATTAATTATTAAATTAATTAATTAATTAATTAAATTAATTTTATATTTTATATTTTATAACCGTCGTTGAACAGCCGACCCAACTTAATGGGTTTACGGCTACTAATGTTCAATTCCGTAGCCTTGTAATTTTGAACCCAATCCAGAAGACAAGGGAACTCCTGGATCGAGTATTGGGAGAAATTTGCCTTCGTGGAGGACTTTTTGATGGAGCTAACCCGCATTTGCGTTACATGGAGAGGAAGACCACGAGAACCTCCCACGGTTAGCCTGACGGCAAGGGGACTCTAACCCATGATCCGTCTACCACTGAGGATATTTCACGTCAGCACTGTGGTCAGTGCAAGCCGGATGCGGAATTCGCATCGACTGGGATTCGAACCCGGTTCGCCTCATTGGAAGGCGAACGCTCTATCCCCTGAGCCATCGCGGCAGATTAAATTAATTGAAAAAATTCTAATTAAGTGATCAAAATGCTAAATAAATAGCCTTAAAGTATTTTGGCTCTATGCAAAAGGCTTAGAATAATCATGCTGAGTCAATGAATATGATATTTTCTTAAAAGCCTAAGAGAATTTTGCTCGTTACAATAAGCCTTCATATCGCTTGGTTGATTAGAAATCCCTGGAGATCTTCTTTATGTTTGAGAACAAAAGTAAATCTCACTGTGTAAACTTATTTTGTTTTAAATCTATACGAAATAGAAGAAGAAGAAAAAAACTAGTAACGAACTTTTTTAAATTTATTGATCCGTTAATGATATCTTAATGAACAATTTTCTATCATGTTCAGAAAACCATTTTTCCTCTTTACAGAGATATTTCATTTCGTAGTTGAAACTGAGCATCTTCAAACATTTGCATTAGGAAAAAAATAAACATATAGTTTATTTGATTATAAATTGTGCATTTGTTTGCAAAGCAGTGGCTCTAAATTATATTATTGTTCTTATTATCTTTAGTATTTTTCAGAGAATACCCAATCTTAAAAATTTTGGACACACCTACCTGCAGATATGCTATTAAAACTATGTGAAATAAAATAATTACTTTTCCTTAACCGCAACATTGCGAGGTAAAATTGTAAAGAATGCAATTATCATTTTGAAAAGGGAATTTTCCACCCGTCACGTCAGGCCTCATCCACAACTCCGACCGACTGATGTTTTATAATCAATGTGTCGCCAAACGACTTTGATTAAATACTGATAGAACAAATTCCGTGGCTCTTCTCCTAGCGCGAGAGCTCCTGATCGTCTGCTCTTCTTTTATTCGACTGGCAGGTGCTTTCCGATCTTTAAATGTATTGAGAAGAAAACATCGAGGAAAATAAAATAAAAAAAAAGGGTAATAAGAAATGTAAAAAAGAAAAACAAGAGAAAAGTAAAAGCAATAATGATAATCTGAAGAAGTAAGAAATGCGCTGTCGGCGTGACTTGTGCAATTAACGTCGCAATAGTCTTCTTCCCACGCCAACAGAATGAGGGGAAAGGTAGATTCAGGATTGTTGGGGGTGGCAACCGAACAAAATGCTCCGAGCTAATTCTGCAACATATTTTGGGGATTATATTTTAAGTAAATAAAATTGTATTAGGGATTTTCAATATATATGCACTTTTTAAAATATTTTGTCCTGTTGTACCAGTGCTATTGTAAGTTAAATTCGTTCACAAATTTTCTGAAAGATTTTTTTGAAGGAAAAAAAATATTTAAAAAATGATGTTTTTAATTTTTTGATATAGTTGAAAATCTATAAAAACAATTTTACAATTAATTATTATTATTATTATTATTTGTTTTATTTACAAGTCAAAAATTTATAAAGAATTTTTATTTATTAACGCTTCTTTTATTTAATATTTTTTTTTTCTTTTTTTTTTAAATTATTTATTTTCAACTTATTTTAGCATTTAAGAATGAAACTTATTTTTGGATTAGGATAAAATGTTTCGATAAATGTATACTATTTTTTATTATTGTGTTTAAAAATCTATAAAGAAAAAAAGTTTCAAGTTTATGTAAGCAAATTAATGTGAAATATGATTAATATGCTTATTCTAAATTTCGTAGACTTACCTTTTGAGAGAGATAATAATAATTTTTGTTGATAATAAAGAATAATTTTCTGTTGATAATAAAGGAAAGGAACTTTTTTTGATAGTTCATTTGGAGAAAGGAAAAATAAATAAAATTTTCTCTCGCATTCTAATTTTGATGAAAACACATTTTGCATTTTAGATTATTTCACATTTTAAATTATGTTTATGATACATTGATTTCTGTTTGTTCTAGGGTATAACTTAGTTTATTATTTTACAACCAAAATTGGCCGGTTGGCGCTGGACTTATATTAGTAAGAACTTGAGTTTGAATCCAACCGGTCGAAGACTCCCCGTGTAGTAAATGGTTATTGGTGCACGTTAAATCTATTGGGTCACAAAGTCCCCCATGTTCACACAACAAATTATACTTCTGGGAGTACTGGATTGGAGAATGATCCTGCTCTGATTTAGGTCAAAATTACGATCTGTGGCTGAATGGATGGATGTATGAATGTGCCCGCCTTATAAACGAGTGTGTGTGTAAACCTCTGCCATAGATGGCGCCACAGGAAAACAAGAACAATCGCACCTCCAGTATCTTACTGACCTACGACAACAGCAACCAAAACTATTTTTAATATTATTTTTCTCTGGGACAGACAGGACAGTGTTCTGCTGCCCTTAGCGAGAAAAAAAAAACATAAACACTAATTTTAATTTTCTCTATTTCCGCTTTATCTCTCAGTTTAAGTTTCGAATACACATAATAAAGTATTATAATAAAACCCATTTCATAAAATACATGATTTTTATTTTAAAAATAAGAATTATAATATTGTCTAGAACTTAAAGTACCTAATACTTATTTTAATATAGTAAGAAATATAATAAAATCTAGTATTTAAAATACTTTATACTTATTTTAATGCTAAGAATTACTAAAATATACTAAAGCCTAATACCTTTTATTATGCAGAATCAAGTGACACATTTAACAGTGTAATTAAATTGCCTGTTAAAATATCCCAAGGACATTTTCGAATTAACATGAAAACATACCTGTCACATAATTGCAAACGTTTAAAATGATGACTACTGGTCTTAGTGCAGAGCCGTAAACGTGTCACAAAATTTTATGCCTTAAGTCTTTCCTTTTTTTTTCTAATTTTGTCCTTTATTTTTCTTAAGGGATACGAAAGTTTTATAATGCTTAAGAACAAACCCTTGCATCCAAAATAGACCAAATGGAAAGTCCATTGGATTCATGTCTGATAAACAAGATGGTGATTTTGATATGAAGGTTACTAAAATATTAAGGGTTTCCAGATTCATCTGCTGCAGAAGAATCCTGTTGGAAAGTCCTTCATTGGTTTTTCAAAGAACTTTTGCGATTCAGGAAGCATATCAACAAATTATGTTGTGATGAAAATATTTAATCTTAAACTTTGGTTTAAGCACTGCTGGTGTGAGCGAGGCCATAACAGACTGGATAGCTGAGTTCGTGAGTTCGATCGTTGGGGCCGACTAAACAAATGGTGCTTTTACGTTGCTAGGTCTAAAATCTGACAAGAGCCCTCTCGTTTACAGAGGTAATGTCCACTTCATCTGGCCGAAGTGAAAGTTACGTGGCTCTTCTAAAGAAAAATTATCCATTAAAAGACAGAGCCTAAAAAATTGGTCGGGTGATGCATGTGTTCCGTGAACTAAGAGAAAGTGGTCAGTTACGTCAATGAGAAATAAGAAGTGAAACAAATTTTTTCCAGAATGATCAGCACTATAAAAATTTGAAGAAAAAAAAACGATTTTCTTTTATTAACGGTTTTATAATTTGAAGTTATGTCTGATTGAGAATATTTTACTAAACGAGCTCCGTGAAATTTTTTATAGAAAACCTTTTTTATTGACCCTCAGTCGAATAGAATATACCTTTCCAAACTTTTAGGGCACGTCCTTTATTTTATTATTATTATTTAATTCAAGTGAAATATTATGTCAATATATATAGATAATAAATAAACTGTTTTGTGTGCATGATTTTTTAACATCCATTAGACAACAAAAAAAAAAAATCCTTTCAATTAGCCGATAATGTTTACAGAGCGTAAACAACGTTTATAAATAGGTTTAGGGTCAGTTCATTTTTTAAATTCCCCTCTTAACAATTAAATTGTCCCCTGAAGGTCGTATTTCTAATGTTAGGAATTATTGCCTCTTAATGCGAAATTTTTTTAAAATGCGAAATTTTTTTCTCCTGCTGATTTCTATTTGTCGTGAGAGTCAAAATGTTATACACTAACAATACGCAAACATATACCCCTTTTGAATAGAGTCAATGAACACGATTCGAAGCATCTTATTGGACAAACGAAACGTTAGCTCTCCATTTTTGCTTTGAACGAATTTGAAGACTTTTTTCATAGTTTGGGGTTGTTAGCGTCGAGCTAAAGGTACACCGATGAGCATTGGTGACAGTCTGAGACTCATTTCTAATGATGATCCGAAGACAATACTGGCGCGTGCGCGCACTGCACTACCACAATTTACATCACAGAGAATATGGTATGAGTAATTATGGCGAAGTGTCTTAGCACTACTCTTCCCAACCATCCATCCATGTATTGTTTTTTCCAGCACTTAATTTACGCTAGAAAGGATTCGAATTTACTAGAACACGATAAAGCACCTGAATCGGTCAAAGTGTGCGTTAAATCGTTCGTGGCTGAAAATCCTCTCTTTGGTAATGGTACTGAAGTGCAAAGTGAAAAGTACCACCTCAGTTGCTGTCCACGTCACTTGACCGGAGGTACATGACATTCCAACCAAGAGGTCGTTAAAAGATAAAATTCTGAAAAACAGTGCTGTCAGATCAAATACCCAGATTTGAACTTGAGGGACCGAGCTCCAACCCAGGCCTCGGTAAGGAATTACTAAATCAACCTCACCAAGAAGGCGCCAAAAGACGTGAAGAAAAGTATGTGTGTGCTCTATCACTTAATATTAAAGTATAATTACACCATAAGAAATGGGTTTAGAAATAAATAATATTTTTATTACACAATATAAGATATTAATTTAAATTTATTTTACTACATCACCACATTCTTATCATATCTACATGAGTCATAGCTATGGATGGAAAAATGCAACGTGTGAAGTTATGAAACGTATAATGATAATATTGTTCAAATTTGCCGCAGTTACAACATGGTGCTAAAGTGAAACCTATTATCGTATTTCCTTAACTAAATGTCCAATACTATGGTACAACTTGAATGATAATGAATTCAATCTAATAGCATACCAAAGTTGAAACAAATTCCCATTGTTAAATGATTCCGATATCGTGGTTCAACGGTTAGCCGATTGTTCTGAAAGTAATCCCTAAAAATACTGAATTGCATTCCTGTATAATATGCGAGTGCATTTTGTATACGATCCCACCAATTATACCTGCTGACTTCTTGTTCTGGGAGAGGGGGCTCACACTCGTGGGCGGGGGGTCCTCCAAAAACAAGCTTCTGTAAAATAAGATGAAGAAAAAAAAAAAAAATCGAACGCTATAAAGAAAGTCAAAGCGATGTATACATTAAACAATAGCGAAACGAAACTAAAAATAAAAACACACACACCTTCAATCCACTGAGCAAAATGTTTGCCCGAGGCTTCCCCGATTTTGGACAGGCACGAAAAATGTAAGAGTCTCAGTAATTGCCCATGTCACAGAAAGGATAATTACTAAGCTGGCCTTTTTTCCCAGGCGGCAGGAATTACGTAATGGTAGGACAGGCGGTCAGACTGACTGTCATTACATTGCATTCCAGGAGGGGAGTTTTGAGGGCCGGGTGGGGCCTTGGAGGTGGGTGTAGTATTATATTATACATTATACTGCCATTGTTAGAAGAATTCGTTTTTAGATGTAGCCAACAATGCTTTTTGACAAGTTCGAGGGATTGAGAATTCTTTTTTTTTCTTCAACTAAGAAGTAATTACAGCGCAGTAGCTACCACCCCCCACTTCTCTACATCTATCGTTGCCACTCACGGCTTTTCAAAGATCGTTTTGTTCATGACTTTTTTTTTTAAAGGATCAGGATGGTAGCAATTTTGCTCCCGTTTTGGGCCATAGGTGTTATTGGGATATTTTTGTTGTTATGTTTTTATTTTTATTATTTTTACGTTTATTCATAAAGGTGAAAAGACTGCCGAGTGTATTGTGTTTTCTGTTTACATGGTTCGTTGCGCACGGTAAGAGATTTTCATATTGTATAAAGTATAGCATGGATGTAATTTGCTGGTTCTTTGACAATGTAACAGAATTTTTATATAATGGGAAAGTTCATCTTATTTATTTCGATTTGTATATTTCTATTATAAAAGAATTGAAAAGAAGAAAATAAAGGAATAATTATTTCAAATTATTTGACTTCGTATCATTTTATTTGTTTTTATATTTAGCAATAGTTTATGTTTCATTTTAAGCAAAAATAACATTTTCTTCAAATACCTACCCAATTGGCACTCGTCCTTTGGGTATCAGTAGGGCAGATTTGTTGGTCGCTCTTTCAGGGGCACCAGATTAGGTAGGCCCACGTTGCTCAAACAGTAAGGACACATTGTACATAGAATGAAAGAAACATCTATGCCTTGTTTGGGATTCGAACACGGACCTTTCTGATGTGAAGTCAGCTAACTGACCACTACGAAGTTCGGTCAGCACAAAAATAACATGCAAAACAATTTCTGCAGTATTTTACGATTTCTATTCATTACTTTCTCATTTAATTTTTTTTTTCGAATAAGACAACAACTCATATGTCAAGAATGTTTAATCAAAATCCCCCCTCCAAATAAACGAAATTATAATTACAAATATGGCTTTGGTAACCCAACGGTTAGAGAATCGGACTACGGTCCGGAGGGGTCCAGTTTCAATCCTCGACTCCACTAAGACCCACTGAGTACATGCGATATGTTTGCTCGTAAAATATGAGAAATAGAAAATCCTGTGGCTGGTCACTGAGCCGGTAGCCATGAGTACAGGGATCGTGGGTAAATTTCTCTCCCCATCGGATCTATGTCTAAATTGAGGAAGTGGCCTCACGAATGGGGATTCTGAACTAAGAAACACTTTCTCCCTTGTGGTGATCTCTTGTCAACCGAAAAGCGCACCTTCCTGACTGAATTCGAAAAAGGCCAATGGCTGGCAAGATTGGTTTGTCCAATAAAGAGATATGTTTAAAAAAATTAAAACCTCTTAAAACCAAAACTTGAATTTAGGAGAGATCGTCTAACATGTTTTACTTAGGCCGGGATAGCCTGGTTGGCAGGGCACTGGGTCCATGTCCAAGAGTTCGTGGGTTCGATCCCAGCCGGTCAAAGACTCCATGTGTAGTAAATGGTGACTGATGCACGTTAAATCTGTCGAGTCGCAAAGTCCATCATGTTCCTTTAACAAATCAATACTTCTGGGTTATGATCCAGGAGTTTCCTTGTCTTCTGGATTGGTTCAAAATTACAAGGCTACTGAGTTGAACTAGTATTGACAAGTAAAGTATGATTTGAGTTAAATATTTAAAAAAAAAACACTCAAAAATCACCAAGCCTCACACTATTTGCCCGACGCAAGGGGAGTCTAAACCATGATCAGCCTATCACTGAGTATATTTTACGTCAGCACTGTGATCAGTGTATGCTGGGAGCAGAATAATTCGTATCTACGAGCCAAGGCAGCGAGTCGATCCTGGATCATCTCATTGGGAGGAACGTCGTTCTATCCCATGATCCAAATTAAACTTTATGTTCTCAACTTCTCCTATTTTTTTTTTAAATAAAAACTTTCATATGCTATCGTAAGAGCTGATGTTTATTCAATACAATCTCAATATCTTTAAGTACAAATAATTTTTTTTTCTTGTTTAATTAAGTAATGTCAAAAAGAAAGAAATCGATACTTAAAACTGCATCTCGCAATATAAATTATCACTTTATCAAAAGTATCGAAGGTGAAGAATAACAATAAGTTAAAAACATGAACTTTTAATGTTCATTAAATGTTGACACTTTGTATAATGCATTTAAATACATTAGCTAAGAAAACGACAGGTAAGGAAAAAGAAACCTTATCAGTGACAGAATTCTTATTGAACTTCTGAAATTATCGTGTAGCACTTAAAAAGTTTTATCGGTGAATACGAGAAATCAACTGCTCTGTAATGCTCCATCATGATAGAAAACTCAAGTTTAATGCGAAAGAAAGAAAATTAAAATTAAAAAAAAAAAAAAAAATGGTTACATTGTAATAAAATTTTTATCTCGTCAGCAACCGCTATAAAAAAAATTCTTCGATAAAATTCACATTTCAAAACTAATGGCTGAATTATGTAGTCGTTTGCTGCCTGCTGATAACAGAAGAACCTTTTACTGAACTGGAATGTGAGCAACACATTTTTAAATAAAATTTACTTACAGCATAGTGTAGTGTTAAAATATTATTTAGATGTTGAAAAATTGCAAACTTTGCAAGATAAACTTATCTAATTAAATTATCTAATTGGAACATAGACATTTCAATGGAATTACTATAAAAATAGCCTAAATCATTCATAATTTACGGACTATTGTTTAAAGATTTATTTATTATATGTTAATGATCTGTGCTCGGAAAAATTACATTATTTTTTTAGTTAGCTACAACTACCGCAAGTTTATTACAAATGTAGTCAACTACAGTTACATTACCTTTTTTTTTTTTTAAATGTAGTGACTACTAACTACTTTGGAGATGTAGTCACTCTTTCACTAATTTTAGAAAACGAACTTAATTTACTCTCCATGTTTAAAACGGTTTTGAATAAAAAATTTAAGTATTTAAACGTGATCAATTACTAAGAAATATTTATTCATGTTTACATGAGCCAGTTAGTTAAACCATTTTTTTAAACAAATTTGTTCTTTTAACTTTCAAATTTTCCTGCCTTCCTGAAAAGCGAATATTTCATTTAAGATAAATGCTAAGAAATTATCAAAAATTTTAAATTTTGTTTAAGTGTATAATGCTCTTTTATTTACTCTAAGAAATAAAGTACAACGAAAACGCGGTCTCTTCTATTGGAATAACATCGATGTTTCATGAATGTACATTCGCGTTTAAAGGTCAAAGTGATAATGATAAATTAGCTAAATATGATAATTCATGATAATTCTAATTCGTGATATGGCTAGTTTACATATTAGTAATTCTAATTTTAAATGCAAAATTTTTATTAACGACCAGTCATATACAATATACATCTACCAGATTATTTTTTAAGAAATGACTTAAAAACTAAATAAAATGAGCCGTGGTGGCTCAAGGGACAGAGCATTTGCCTCCCAAAGAGGTTCAGGATCAGATCCCCACAGGTTCAAAACCCAGCCATGGCAGTTTGATAAGAATTCCGAACCCTTCTCGCACCGACCACAGTGCTGACGAGTGGTAGGCGGATCATGGGTTAGAGTCCCCCTGCCGGCAACCTAATCGTGGGAGATTTTCGTAGTTTTCCTCTTCATGTGACGCAAATGCGGGCTAGTCCCATAAAAAAGGTCCTCCACGAAGGCAAATTTCTCCTAATACTTGATCCTGGAGTCCCCTTGTCTTCTGGATTGGATTCAAAATTATAAAATTGTAAGGCTAGGGAAGTGAACATTCATAGATGTAAACTCAACATTGGGTTGGCTGTTCAACCACTATTATATATATATATATATATATATATATATATATATATATATATATACAGCTTAATTTTTTATAAATGGAGCATTGAATATAATATTTTAAATCAATATGCAGAAATGTTTCATTGTGTTGTTGTATTAAAAAAAATAATTAGTTTCAATTATTAAATAAATAATCCCAAGGAACTGAAGGCGTAATATATTATTTGATTAAAACTTTATTCGCTTCAAAAATATGTAAATTAGACGTGTTTAAAGCGCTCAGACGTTCATTTTTAAAGTTTACCTGACGTGAAAGAGAAGAAAAGTGATTTTAATTGTAAAACGTAAAGTTAACAAAAAAAAGGAAAATAAAAGTGAGCACTTTTAATTTCTATTTTTCGTTGGCATTTTTAATTTTAATATTTCAAACGTCTTTTGAGTCTTCTCATACACATCTGGCAAGTCTTGGAAATGGTCGCCTTTTCTTGAGCATTTGAAACATATTGACTGTTATTTCCACTTTGTATATTTTTGAGGCGAATGAAGTTTTTAAGCAAGTAGTATTAATTAATTAATATTCCACCATGCCAATATTTATATATAATATAGTGATCAGGCATTGCCCAAACATCTTTTAAACTACTATATTGATTTTATGTTGTGCGTGGTTTTTACAAAACTTCCTGGTTTTAAGATTTTCTAGGAGTTTGCGGTCCTAATGAGTTGATCAAACTAGATGAGATCAAATAGGTATTAGAAACCACAGCAATTAAAACTTGTAATCGAGTTCGAGACTTCTTAATTGAAAATAATTTTAAAGTGGGGTTTCAATTATTCGAAAGGTAGGTTGGTACTTTATTTACATTGCACAAGAGCTGCAAAATTGGCTATTGATGACGGTCTGGGAAACATCCCTGAGGATGATCCGAAGACATGCCATCGCAATTTTGATCCTCTGCAGAGGGAATGGCTCCCCTGCTTTGGTGGTCCGACGACCTGCGCGCGAAGTCAAGCACTTTAAGTTAGAACAGTTTATCGAGGACCGATACAGCACACCCTCGGTCCCTACGCCAGCTGATCAAAGTGGTCACCCACCCGCACGCTGACCGCAGCCTGTGATGCTTGACTTCGGTGCTCTACTGGGATAATTATTCGAGAGGAATACATAGTGAAAATGTCACTTAATGCTTCTGTCACTTATGTACAAAATTAATTTATCAGATTAACCCACAATTTCCCATTTAAAAATTCTTCAAGATCACTGCAATGTTGATTGGAATCGATTATTTTTAAAATCAATTGAAAGGGACAAATGAATAATTGCGGAGCAGCAAAACTTCAGCCTACAAGATTTGTTGCTACATTTGCTGAAAATTATAGATAAACGTATGACCCTTGTATTCATCCCCATAAAAGTTTTATAATGTAAAACTATAGGATGAGAGCAGTGGTAGCTCATGGGATGGAGCTCGCGCCTCCCCATAGGGTCGCCTGGGTTCGAATCATAGGATGGCTGGTACATACGAATTCCGCATACGGATCGCACCGACCACGATGCAGACTAAAATATCGTCAGTGGTAGACGGATTATGGATTGGAGTCTCCTTGCCGTCAAACTTACCGTGGGAGGTTTTCGTAGTTTTCCTCTCCATTATCTTCTTGATTGTTTTCAAACTTACAAGTCTAAGAAATTGAATATTGTCGTAAACTTAAAAATTGGGTCGGCTGTTCCATGACTGTTATAAAATAATATAAAATTTCAGACAGAATTTTTCATAAAATGACGGAATTCTCAAAAAATGTTTGAAACAATGAATCCTGTGAGTACAACTATATAACTGAACCATGCATAATAATTAGTGGGTCAAAATTGGAAAGATAAATTTTAAATGCTTATAAAAAATAAAAAAAAAAACAGAAATGTGGAATTCACTTATGGTCTATATTTTAACACTGTGTGTGCTTTCGTTTTTAAAATAGTATTCATTAGAACAGACAAAAAATAAATGACTCTGTGAAAAATGTATAATTGTTAACCCTCCCCCCCAAATAAAAGAAGAAAAAAGAAAACAGATTTTAAATCGGTATAGTTGAAATTTCGTATTTTCGAAAATTAATGATGAAATTTTTATTTTGGCAATCAAAATGAGAGCAAAAAAGAAAAAAAAATTAAAATATGAAAATTAAAGTTATTCAATTTTTAACATATTCAGTTAAACATTCTCATACTACAAAAGTTAGACAAATATTCTATAGTTGAAGAAAAAAATTCTTAACTGATTATTTCACATTACTATTCTGAGTAGACAAAGTTGTGTGCAGTAGTATTGTGTTTTTTTGTAGAAAACTTTTATAGTTTGTTTTTTTTTTAAATTTTTATTTTTTGTTTTTATGATTTAACATTTGGCACAATTCTATTTAATAGTAAGTAAGTATCTTAAGTGTCGTGCAGTTTCAAAGCAGACGATTAACTAAAATGAATAAATTTCAGCTAATTTCATACAGTTTTTTTAAATATTTAATTTTCAAAATTCCCAAGCTAAGTTCCCAACGAGTATGTAATTTTAACTTAATAACAATGAAGAACACATTTTTTATTGCATTTATACAAATACTTGATCTCACCTAATTCGGGTGAGGAGGTTTCAAATCTGAAATTTGTTTTGCTCTTAAAGCTACAGATGTTTTCAAAATGACATTTTTAGTCTATTTTTTTGCCTAAATTTACAGATTTAAAAACGTTATATAAAAACAGGGGGTCACATTTATGTTGCGACAAACTTCTAGGGGGGTTGAGGCACATTATCTGGATTAAAATTACATAGGAAACGATGTTATGATATCACACACGACTAAGGGTGCCTCTCTATTATGTCCTTTTTCGAATCACAAGAAGTAATGGTTGATATTGAGGAAGCGCCCATAGAGGCGTATGACAACATTTTCAGGCATGGGTTCCTATGCCATTTTAATCCATACGTACCCGAACCCCCTTGGGAAGTTTGTCGTAAAGTTTAGGTTTATATAACTTTGTTTTTATATAACTTTTTTAAATTTGTACATTTTGTCAAAAAATAGACTGAAAGTTTCATTAAAAAAAAAGAGTAGCTTGGAGTGAGAAACCTGTTGCAGAATTGATATCAGCGACATGAAAATGTACAAGATCCGTTATAAAATCTCAAGCAATAGAAAAGAAAAGTAAAAAAAAATTGTTCCCCTGTTTCGAATTTTTGAAAAAAAAGTAAAATAAGTTTTGTTCTCGGACATAAAATTGTTCTTTTTTATAATTTAGCCAAAATGTTTTCATATCCCTACCTAGAGAATCGCACCACAACAAGCACGCCACATTTAAAGAATATATTATCTCAGACTTATATATTTGGTCACATACCTCCTTTTTTTTACTACCACGAAAACAAGAAAGAACAAGAACGCGATACTCAGATTAAGCAGTCGAAATATTCTCAGTATCTTTACATAAAGGGTATCATTCAATACCCTAACAACACAGATGGGATAGAAATGCCAATAAGGAAGTGAATTCAGGAACAATCAACTTCGCCGAGCAATTAAGCCAAAGATGATATTCAACCAAGCCTATTATCGATATCATCTCCTTTTCTTCTTATAATAGATAAACGATAATGATATGAGTGCTTATTTCTGTTAATTTGGTTTCTAGCTATTTGGCGATGGTATTTGCCTTGGCTGAAAACAATGTGCGGTCCATAACCATTAAACGTTTAATGCCGTGCTTGGCCACAAATCTTAATGATAAATGAGGAAGGACAACAAGAATAATTACGGTCACTTTTAGCTTTGAATCGTTAATTTGATTATCTTAGAGGTACATTTGACTTGATAATTTTTTTTCACACACTTGTGTACGTAGATTATTATAATCTGGGGAGAATTTTGTCATATTTTTAACTGACAAAACTTCACCCTGCTAACTTCACCTCATTATAATCGTTTGTTCGCCCCTTTTTAATTACACAATTAAGACAAAATTGTATTCTCCCATTTCGCTCAAAAACTTATTAGAATACCAAAGATATTGTTTTTAAATCCTGACTAAGTTGGGCGGCTCATTTAACCATATTAACAAACGAATTTGCTGCAATTTTTGAAAGGTATTAAGTTGAAAAATGTCTAATAACAATGTAAAATAACATATAAAAATTTTAAAATCTTAAAAATAATTTAAAATCTAAAAATAAAATGTAATTGTGTGTCTACATTACAGCACTTCATCAGGGGACACACTGTCTGCAAACACACAGGAGCCTTTCTGTTGTTAGTGGCTGAAGCCAAAACTAACAGTGCCCCGAGGCCCATAATGATAAAACAAGCAAAATTAAGAATAAAAATAATTACCATATTAAAAATCACATTTGCAAGAGAATCACATTTTAAATTTACAAAAATAGAAATACAAAACTATGAAACGCCCCCCGTAGCACCCTATAAATAATCAACGTAATAGTAAACAGTTACAGTTATTAAAATGAAAATGAAAAACCTTTAAATATTCCACATCAGAAGCTAAAAAAATAAGTGCTGACACCTAGATGTAAATAAACATACTAAATAGCAATAGCATCCAAGTGCTGCCGTCTATAAAAAAATTTTCAAAAATTTGAAAATGAAATGAAATGAAGTTTGAATTGGATTAATAATTGTTTAGTGTTTTTCATACCTCAAGTATTATAATTTTGAATTTAGTTTCTGGATTGTGTTTGGGGTTGAAAAATGTCCATCTCAAGTGAAGGCATATTAGGGTTGCTTTCAAGGTTTGCAATTGTTACTCATGACCCCAGAAGCAGAAAGTGCCTAAAACTGTGACGTACGTCTCAGAACAAACGAAGTCCTGCAGAACAATTTGTATCTTGAGTTGTGAGAAATTGATCACCATTTTTATCAAGAGAGCTTCTAAAGCAAGTCGTAAAAGAATTAAATTCAGAAATTTCCAATTTCATAAAGTTTATGACTTTTATATTTTCCATTCCCATTTTAGAAGCAATTTGTGAATCGTGGGGATCCACAATTGACAGCATTGTTTCTAAAAGACCAAATGGTTTTGATGAAGATGAAGAAGTTGTTAGAACAACAGACCAGCGAATGTTTGTGTTTGCTAATGGTGCACCATCTGGACACTTGTCCCTTAGATTTTTATTAATAATTCATCATCATCGTCATTAACAAAATTTTGTACTTCAAAAGTGATTGAAAAAGTAACAAATCAAGAATGTTTGCCTTGGTTTAAAAAATAATGTAGTGTATCTGTGTATGATCCTGTATTTTAATATGTAGTATTTTAACGTGAAGTTGACTTTTTTTCGTTGTGAAATGCTTGCAGAACATTTGTATAAATCAATAAGTCCTGTTGCAAAACATTTGAAAATATTCTGCTTATGGGCTCATGACTATGAGGTCAAGCTTAGCCTACCTATAACCAGCGCAATCTATGCATGTTCAGAAAATGGTGCAAAACGACAACACGGGGAAAAGCCGCAGTTTTGAGAAAGTAAAAAGCGTTTGGGGTCTAATTTTTCAGGATTTAAAATTTTTATTAATTTTTTAAAATCAGAATCTGGGTTCATACAAATTTGCGAAAATTAAGAGTAAGGCATTAGTTGTGATAATTTTCCTGTAGGATAAAAAATGTTGCCATATTGGCGATTTTTAATAAATTTAATAACTTTTAAAATATTTTAGTTATCTGTCCGTTGTAAAAACCAGATAATTTTTTTACGGCAAGATGCCACATAGAGTTTAAAATTATAGTTTTGTCTCTAGAGTAAGACACTTAAACTATGGCTTTTTTGTTTTATTTATTTATTTTGCGAAAGAAACTGAAAAATTATATTAAGTTGAATCGATCATGTTTCTTTTATATTGAGCCATGCTATGGTTTCTTTTCTTTTAAGCGTAGAAAAAATTAGCATTTAGACACCATGCAAAAATTGTAGTAAATTTTCCCTACTCTATAAATTCCAGACATTTTCGATCCAGTATTTCTTCAATACGACTGTCCACAATGCCCGAAATAAAAAACGGACCCCTCTAATTAGCTTTTGATCTAATGGTCAGATCTTTGCGTTCGAGGACTTCTTCATAATTCTAACGAGAAATGGACCTCATATATGCTAATTAATTAGTGCAGACGATAGTTTAAGATACGAAATCAAACACAAAAACGTACTTTCTCTGAATAAACATAACTTTTTTTCCACGAATTCGGATTTTTGATCTCTTAACCACAGGGTGTAGCCACAATAAGGGAAATATGGATCCAATAGTTTGGTCAAGAGAGCGGTCAAAAGTTTGGACCCCATAATGTTAATTTTACTTTTTGCATATTTTGCTCTATCTCAAAAACTTTTCGAGTGAATTGAAAACTTTTTGCCCTCAAATATAAAATTCCTTAATCCAAAGATAATTGCACGCTAAAAATAAATTTTTAGTAAATATTTTTTATTATTTTATTCAATATTAGTCGAAAAAGTATTGTCCCGCAGTGGAATGATCGTTAAGACACGGTTCCCAGCAGATCACCGAAGTCAAGCATCACTGGCTGCGGTTGGTGACCACTTGGATCAGTCTGCGTAGGGACCGAGGGTGTGCGGTATTGGTCCTCGTTAAGCTGTGCTACCGTAAAGTGCTCGACTTCGCGTGCAGGTCGTTGGGCTACCGAAGCGGGGGTGCCATCCCCTCTGCAGAGGATCAAAATTGTGATGGCACGTCTTCGGATCATCCTCAGGGATGTTTCCCAGACCGTCGCCAATAGCCCATTGCGCAGCTCTAGAGCGACGTAAATGAAGTACAACAAGAACAACAAATAGTCGAAAAAAATTGCATTTTACGATATGCAATATTTTACATCATTTTAAAAAAAATAATTTAAAATGGAAAAATACAAAAGTTGAGTGAAATAGGTCAAACAGTTCCTAAAAAATCAAATTTTAAAAAAAGTCCTATATTTGGAATTCGATTTCTCATGAACTATTCATCCGATTTGGCTAAAAGTTTATATTTTGCTATATAAAATTACATTCTTTAAAATGATGCAAAAAATTTTACAATTTGCGATTCAAAATCTTTTTTGGCCATTCTTAAATAGAATAGTAAAAGTAATAAATATTTACTAAAATTAAATTTTTACATTTCATTATCTTCGGAGAAACGAATTTTCTAATTGACTCTAAGAATTATTCAATTAACTTAAATATTTCTGGAGATATGGTGAAATTAGAAAAAAGTAAAATTAACATTAAGGGGGGTCCAAATTTTGAAGCGTTCTCCTGACCAAACTATTGGGACCATATTTCCCAGATTCCGGCTTATATTTTGAGGGTAAAAAATTTATTGAAAAACGGTTATGTTTCGGTCAAAGAAAGTACGTTATTGCGTCTGATTTCGCAACTTAAAATATCGTCTGTACTTATTAATTAGTGTGTTTTAAGTCCACCCCTCGAGCCATTTAAATGGAGTTCTAGAAGGTGAAGATCCGATCATTAAATCAAGAGTTATTCAAGGTAGTCTGCTTTTTATTTTACGCACTGTTCTAGGAGAGAAAAGAGAAATACTGAAATGAAATTCTTATAAAGATTATTTTCTTTTGTTGAAAGTACCTAAAGGAGCATTAGTTTGCAAGAATTAATTCGCAGTAGGAATATTTCAGAAAATAAAAAATAAAAAAATTGTAATTTGAAGGGGGGGGGGAGAAAGAAAGCATTGAAACGTTTATATTAAGCTAATCGGCCTATCTATCTCATTTTCTGAGAAAGGTAAGAAAAAGAAGAAAAAAAGTAATAATGATTGTTCAAGTTTCTAAAACTCAAATCAATTACCCGACCATAATTTTTAGAGGGGTGTATGCTTCGGATAATAAATTATCTCTTCTTATTCTTTATATAGGCATAAACCCTTTAATGTTACAAAAAAATAAACAAATAAATTTCAAGATGCTGAGGAAGGCCTAAATGAAAATGCCTGAAAATAAATGAGCGCGGGCGAGCGAAGAGGTCATTTCAATTAACTCTGTGAGCAGACGTAGTGGTTGAGAAACTCAAAGGTCACAGGGTGGATCCGGCTACTGTTTTCGCCCTTTGACAACTTTTATTCCTGGCATAAATCTTCGAAAGATTAAGAGAATGTTCGCTACCGCAACCTTTTTGGAATTCTTTTTAGGGCAGTGCTTTTTCGCTCGGTAACAAAGAAAAAAGGAAAGAAAAAAAAAGAGAAAAAAAATGATTTTATTACTTCGAATTTTATCCTCTACTTTGTATCGATAAGATCAACTCACTTGACTTGCATTTTATAACAACAATTGCTTACATTTTTGTTTATTTATTTATTATTATTACTTTAAATATAACACTGAAGAACAAATTTGTTGCTTTTATGCAAATACTTGATATTGCCTAATTCAGGTGAGGAGATTTCAAATCTGAAGTAAGTTTTGCTCTTAAAGCTACAGATTTTCCTTAATTGATAATTTCAGTATATTCTAACTTCCACAATTTCTATAATTTAAAAAACTTTATATGTAACAGTGGGTTGCATAAATGTTACGGTAAACTTCATGGGGAGCTAGAGCACATCATCAGGATTAAAACTGCATAGAAACCCATGCCCGGACATATCATCGTACTCAGTTCGGAGTGCTTACTTACTATGACATGTTCAGAAGTACACGAAGTAACATTTCATGATAAAGGAGTGCCCCTAGCGGCGTATGATAACATGCCCTGGCATGGTTTCCTCGACAATTTTAATCCTGATGGTGCCCCTTTGCTCCTCTAGAAGTTTGCCGTAGCATTAATGGAATCTCTTGCATGTTTTATGCTTGTTTTTAAACATGCATATTCCGTCTGAAAATAGACTAAAAATGTCATTTACTTAAAACTAGAGCTCAAAGAGAGAAACCAATTGCAGATTTGAAATCAGCGATACAATAGTATCAAAGATCTGTTAAAAAATCATATGCAACCGGAAGAAGAAAAAAATTGTTTCTTAGTGTAATTGTTTACTTCCTTTTCAGACTTCTTTTTCTTCTTGATTAAATGTAAGTTTATAAATGGAGAATGAACCATAGAAATAATCAAGAATATTAAAGAAAAGAGAGAGAGGAAAAAAGGAGAGAATTAAGAAATAAATGGAGAAAAAAAAAATATCGGGAACTTTTCCAAAAGTGGAAACTTAAATGTTAACTGCAACTAATTTTGAATTTTATTTATATTTCAGTTATACGCAACAAATAGTCCTTTTTTAATCAAAATATATATATATATATATATATTTAAAAGGTTACCAATGTAATGACTTTTTTTGCTGAATTTTAGGCCATTTTTTATTTTTATCTTAAACAATAAATTTATGGATAAAACTTTACACGATTTGGCTTGCTCTCTATTTTAAAGAGTTAGAAAATGAATCTCTTAAGAGAAAGTTGGAGAAGTATTGCATAGTGGACAAAAGTTTATTTCATAATTACCTAATTCCGTATAAATTTTTAAATTAAATTCTCTTAAAATCTTTAAAAACTAAAATTCATGAAACTGACATAAATCTCAAGTTGATATTAACTTTTCTGCCATATGCCTGTCATAAATAAAAAGAAAAAGCATCTATTTCTATTGAATTTAATGAACTTAAAAAACTCGTGATTCCTGTCAACAGTAGCATAAAAAATAATTCTGGTGTATATACCTTTAGATATATAAACAATTTTTTAAATACAAAAATTCTGAAAAAAACAATCTTTTTTCTATAAATGATACATTAAGTTTTTATGTATATATTTAATTATCTTATACTAAACAGGACACCCAACTATACTGGAGGACCAAGCTTAAACCTTAAATCCAATGATTGAAACCATTACGCAACGAAGGCTCTAATTTTGCGACATTATTTCTGAGCTTAAACTTATCTAAAATTCTTTATAAAATAAAACTCATAACTCTCGAGTTGATACTCACTTTTTTGTCACATGTCTATCGCAAATAAAGAGCGGCGATTCCTATAGAAAAGGGGTTTCCAACTGGCGGCCCGTGAAGCCCTTTTTAGTGGCCCGCGAACTAAATTATATTAGTTGTCATATTTTTGCGGACAATTTTCGTAAAAAATCTATATGGGTTTAAAATACTTTTCTCGTTAATAAGAACCTAATTTCTTCGTTTCTGTGAAATTAATCATACAACGGTGCAAAAAAATTATGTCTCAGGTTTTGCATCCAAGAAAATATTTATTCAAATACAAAAATCTGACAGTAATATGTAATGTTCCTTCAAACATTAAAGAGTCCTACATAAAATTTTGATAAAGTTGCGGCCCGCCATTTGATTTGTGTTTTTAATTGTGGCCCCCGGCCTCATGTAAGTTGGAAACTCCTGCTATAGAATTTCCTTAACTTAACGACAATTCATGATTCCAGTCCTAGGCCTACATATGATAGTACGCCATTTACCTGTAAATAGTATCAATAATATTTTTAATTTTAATTTTTCCCCTTTGGATGTGTAAAATATCTTTAAATATTAATTTTCAGTCGAAAATAAAAATTTTAAATCTTTTCTGATTACTGAAAAATTTTACTACGAGATTACTTTTAAGACATAATTATCTAATTTTTTTTATAAACAAACATTATTCACGAGCATAAACATATTTAAAATCTATATAATAAAACTCACAAATTGACATAACTCTCTCTTGATACGAACTTTTTCGTCGCATGCGTATCACATCAAGCGCATCAC
This sequence comes from Parasteatoda lunata, assembly GCA_949128135.1. NCBI lineage: Eukaryota > Metazoa > Arthropoda > Arachnida > Araneae > Theridiidae > Parasteatoda > Parasteatoda lunata. The sequence continues at coordinate 89,106,781 of OX421975.1, forward strand.
AAATAAAGTAAGAGCTACTATTCCTATAGAATTTAACTAACTTATGAAAATTCGATTCCAGTCAGTGGTGCTTCTCCTATTTTCCGCTTTAAGTAAAAGACATATCTACTACTCCTATAGAATTTAACAAACTTATGATTTCAGTCAGAGGTACTTATGTTTCAGTCGAAAACAAATATTTTAAATCTCTTCAAATTACAAAAATATTTCACCACGAACTAAATTTCTTAAATACATAATAGTCTAATTTTTTATAAACAAACACTATTTACGAACATAAACGTATCTAAAAATCTTAATAAAATGAAACTCACAAATTCACATAACTCTCAAGTGATACATACTTTTTTGCCACATGCGTATCACAAATAAAATAAGAGTTACTATTCGTATAGAATATAGCAAACTTATGAACATTCACGATTCCAGTCAGTGGTGCTTCTCCCATTTTCCACTTTAAGTAACTATTACGTTTCAGTCGAGAAAAAAAGAAACATCTTAAATCTTTTCTAGCTACAAAAATGTTATTCTGCGAACTATAACTTTTTTAAAATACATAATCATCTAATTCTGCATAAATAAACATATTATTTCCGAACATAAACGTATCTAAAAATCTTAATAAAACAGAACTCATAAAACTGACATAAACGTCAAAATCTCTCAGGCTTTTCTTTTACACGCCTATGGTGTACAAAGAAAGAGAGGCTATTCTCACAGAATTTAATGAACTGATGAAAACTCATGATTTCAGTCAGTAGTTTAAGGGGCATTATTCTCGAGAGGAGAGACCAAACCTCTAGGTGTGTAGACTATAAAAACTGTGGGCGTGTGACCGGAAGAGAGTTGGTCTTTCATAGAATCCGTAATGTAGGTTTTAGTGCAATTTATCCTCGTTAAATTGCCGATATATTTGTTCAATGTATCTTAGAGAAATTATCTTGCAATTATGATCGCTTGATGATGAAAGTAATATTTTTTCTTCCCACGAATATGAAGGTCAATTCAGTTTTTTAAGATCGATGTATGATTTGAAGCATGCTTGGAAAGTGTTAAAATGGATTGGTGTGAATGGTGAAATTAATCGGAATCTCTTCAATTTTGCTTATCAAACCTGAAGGCACATTTTGAAACATTATATAAAAACGATGCTTTTTGCCATAATATGTCAAAATTTGCTAATTGCCAGCACATTTTGAAAGATCATATGGAAATGATACTTTTTATCATGCCAAAATTATGTGCTTGTTTTGAAAGATCACATAAAAATTATGCTTTTTGCCATAATATGCCAAAATTTGCCAACTGCAGCACATTTTGAAAGATCATATGGAAATGATACTTTTATCATAACTTGCCGAAATTGTGAACATGCTTTGAAAGATCATATAAAAATTATGCTTTTTGCCTTAGTATGCCAAAATTACTAGTAAATTTTATAAGTTTATATAGAAATTAGGCTTTTTACTATAATATGCCAAATTTGTGAGCCAACTTGTGATAGATGGTCTGCAAAGGACGCTTTCTGCCATAATATACCAAAATTGTGGACATATTTTGAAAGACCAAAACTGTCGAGCCGTTTTAAAGGATCACGAACATTCAGAACGAATGTCATGTGCGTCATTGAAAAAAAAGTTTTTGTAAAAATCTTAATATGCAGAAATAAAATAATGGCTCTTTTTTAATAAAATGTTTTCTAAAATAATTTATTTTACACGTGGACTAAATAAATTTATCTTAAATAAAAATTAATAATCAGCCATTTAGTTATGATTTTTCAAAATAAAAATTTAAACTGAGTTTGTAATATGGATAATACGTTTACCAGCGCCATCGAAATGACTAGGTTAGGTATCAAGTGCTAAAATGGATTATTTGAAGAACAGAAAAGATATGAATGAACTAAGATATTAATTCTAAAATAAACAAAGGTATTTTCTTTTTATTTGCTATAGTTCTTGCAAACTTTGCATGGATTCAAAAGTTTTAATTTATTAATAGCTAATGCTTCAAAAAGAAAAAAAAAGAAAGAAGTATTTTAAACAAAAACTTCTATAAGTACTTTCTTTTTAATCAGTTCTGTATTTTAAATCTGTATTAGTCTTCAAATCTTAATGTTCAACTATTTAAGAATAAAAAACAAATTTATGAAAACAAGAATTTAATTTAAAAAAAAAAAAAAAAAGGTTTGCTTTTTTTGTTTGTTGAAAAATTTCCTGTACAAACACGCGGAGTTTTGATCTACGTAAATGTTAGACTTTTTTTCCGCTCAAAAAATATAAGTACTTAAAATACGTAAGAAAATAATATTATTCTTATAAAACTATAATTATCAAAGAATTTTTTTCTTCTTTACTATAATTTTCTCTGAAAACTTAAAACAATAAAACTACCTAATATAAGTAGAAACCTTCTTTAGGTACAATTCGCAAAAAAAAAAAAAAATATATCACCCTGAATAACTTTCGTTCTAATGATCGGATTTTCACGAACCAATCAATCTTAATGGTTCCAGGGGGTGATCTCAAATATGCTAATTAATTAGTGCTAACTATTAATTAAGTTACGAAATCAGACACAAAAACGTACTTTCTCTGAATAAACATATTTTTTTTTTATATATTTGGAATCCAGACACTTGGATTAGGGGGGGGGGGGTAGACAAAATTTTGAAAAAATTGGGTGGTAAATAGGGTCACAATAAAGGTTTATATATTTATTCATATTGCACATTCATATATGGCAGCAGACAGTGGAATATTATAAGTTAATCGCTTATAAAGGGTACTTTTGGTATTTATGTGGGGTAATAAATAATTGTATAGTCATAGTTAAGCTCTGTACTAACTCTAAGCAACAAAACTACCTTATATAAATCGAAACCTTCTTTACTTTCAGTCAAAAATGACAGAGCATAATAGAATATTATAATTTTAACGCTTAAAAAGGTTACTTTTGATATCTATCTAGGATAATAAATAACTTTATGGTCATAGTTAAGTTCTGTTCAAATTGCAATAATATATTTCTGACAAAAAAATAATGTGAATTCAAAAATTCTTAAAAAAAAAAAAAAGAAAGAAAGAAATGGAATAACAGCAATTCAAAATAAATACTGAGTTCTTGAAACTGGTAATAATATATTCTCGATCCTTATCAAATAGTTGAAAAAAATCCATCAGCAAGCCGTTCTTAACCACCTACATACAACAAATACAACTCGGCATCAAACTAAGAAATCTGAATGTTTGATGGAGGCGTTGGCAGTGTTTTCAATGAGCCACTCAAGAGCCCCTGCAACAGCACCTGCGGCCACCTGTAGCATCATCCAACCCTTAAAGCTCGATTCTTTTACAATCTGTCAGTTTTGTGTCACCATCTACGAATCTCAAGAGTAGTCAGAAAAGGTCCACCGTGGGCATTATCAAAATATTTGTTCGCCCACACCTTGACCTTCCAGCAGGAATGTCTTCACGTCCAGTTTGTTACAAAGATTCGATTTTGGTGGTACTCGATTTAAAATGTTCTTGGCAGTTGTGGGCGTAATGCAAGTGTTAGATAAATGATCGTGAATTCAGAATTAGCAATATAGTATGTAAAAGTGTCAATGTCGTATTAGATTCACATTAAAGGCAGTTTAAAATAAAATAAAAATAATGATTGAAATGTCTTATCTCTTTATATTTTCAAATTAAATTAAATTCATAAGTTTATTTATGTTATAATTTAATTTAAATATAAATTTGGTTTCATTCCTAAATAATTAAATTCATTTCCTGAGTTATGTCAACGATTTCATCTAAATATAAATAAATTTAATTAATTAAAAATAATTCATTCTAAAAATACTTAAATTATTTTTATTAACATTTTTCTCATGAAACAAAAACAAAGATACTGAAGAGACGGTTCATACTTAGTAGTTTATAAGCCCTCACTCTTTTGAGGATCTAACAAATCGTCTTGATGTTATTTCCTTGTAACTTATAAGGAAATTTAATTTATTTCGATACCATAGTTTTAAGTGATTCTTGAAGCAGTAAAAAGAATTTTTTTTAAAGTATGGTTTAATATTTTTCGACACAAAATATAAAAATGTTAGTTATCAAACATATATATGGGTGATTCTTTTTAAACATGACAATTTGGACCAAAACATTTCCTGAAATTTAAAGTCTTCAAAATAATCTAAAAAATTTTTTGACTTCCTTAGTTACACTTATTAATATCTAACAGACAGCAGTGTAGCTTATTGATATTCGTTCGAGAAAAAAATAAAATATAAATTCACCAAATCTTGAGTGCCAGGAAAATGACATATTAGCTTAGAAGTTTAAAAAAACAGTCATTTTAAGTTAATAGTAAGTAACTCAACTTAGGCCTTTATGTTAGATGGACCATAAATTGCTTAAATTAATTCTTTTCATCCACTGTAGAAAGAAACAAAAAAATTTTTGTTGCTGATATGTACAGAATAAAATTTTATATAATAATCAATCATTAAATAAATAAATAACTTTCGTTACATCCAAACATATTACAATAATACATAAACTTGGTACTAGGTTAATATTTGCTTTCCCTTCTTACTGTATAAACAGTTTAAAAAAATTTCTGGTCACAATGTCCTGGCATTTATAAGCCAGGAAAATGACAGCCAGGATAATGACAAATTCGCCATTTTATAGCATATAACTTTACTTTAATTTAATATTTGGGCCTAAGACGTTTATATTCTGCAGAAAACAACAGGATTTCTTAAAATAACTCAGATAAATCTATGGAGTTTATGTTATTAATGATTTCAAGAAGCCAGGAAAAAAACAACACAAAAACCTATTCACCTTGAAAAAATTTTTGAAATAGATTTTGAACCAGAAAATTGGTTCTTTATTCATGCAACAAGACATGTTCATATAGGAGGGTATCTAATCAATCTATTAACATAAGATATTGATTGCGGGCTCTATCTATTGTGGTTACAAACCTCTAAATAAAAGTAGCCAGAAAAATGACAGATTTTCTTGGGACAAACAAATTATTTACGGAAAAAATTATTTTAAACGAAGTTTTTGTAAATAATACCCTCTGCGCATATTTTAAAAATGCTTACACCTGCTGAGATAAAAAAAATTAGATATTGAAAAATTTATGGGAAGTTTTGAAGCTAGTTATTATTGGAAACATTGTTTGGGACATGCCAGGAAAATGACATTTTGATATTCAATTAAATTTTTTAAGTATACAAAACAGTCAATGCTAAAGCAAAGTTATTTTTAAATGCTAACAGCAATGGTATTTATTAATTTTTTTAAAAAAAGTTCTTTTAGTATTATAGTATTAGATCTTGGAGCAAGGGACAGTGAATTGTCATATTTCGTGAGAATCACCCATATATATATATATATATATATATATATATATATATATATATATATATATATATATATATATATATATATATATATATATATATAACAAATTGCCTTGATGTTATTTCCTAATAACTTATAAGAAAATGTTAATTATTTCGATACCATAGTTTTAAGTGATTATTAAATCCGTAAAAAGTTTTTTTTAAAACTATAATTTGATTTTTTCTGACACATAATATAAAAATGTTAGTAAAAAAAAAGATACTAAAAAGGCAGTTCAGATTTTATAGAAAATCCCGTAGTTTATAAATCATCACTTTTTTTAATCATATCAAACAAATCGCCTTGGTGTTATTTCCTAGCAAATTATAAGAAAATTTAAATTATTTCGATACCACATAGTTTTAAGAGATTATTGAAGCAGTAAAAAGCTTATTTTTTTTATTTTTTTTTAAAATGTGATTTCATTTTTTCTGACACACACATAATATAAAATAGTATTGATTGGGAATTTTCATTAAAATTCCTTTTGCCACCAGATAGTAATTGATTCAAACCTACGCCCGATAGATTCTTCGAAGTTTTTCTCAAAGTCAAATTCCTCAAAGTTTTATATGTCCAATTTTAAATTGATAAATAAAAATTTGAGTATGTATGTGATAATTTTCATAGTTAAAGTTGAAGTTAGTAATTTCATAGTTTTGGAAAAATTTAAAAATAGAGCAGCTAAATATAACAGTTAAGACGATAAGATGAAAGCAGTTAATAATAGTTTATAAATAGGGTTTTAGATTAATGTTTGGCCTCGGGTCACATAACATTTTAATTAAGCTCCGATTCTAATGACAATTAGGATAGGTCTGGTAAAAACAAAATGCAAATAATTTTTCACCCACACCTTGACCTTCAAGAAACAATGACTTCAAGTCCAGTTTGTTACAAACATTCAATTCCTAAGGCATTCGATTCGAAATTCTGCTAGAACAGTCGTGGGCGTAATGTAGTCCGCGATAAATGATTGCGATTGCTAAATTAGCATAACAATCTTTTGTAATATCTCAAATATACGTTATTTTAGCTTTTAAATTTTCCTTTAAGATAAAGCGAATTGATACTGGTGCCGTTCTTATAATTGAACTTAGTTATTTAGATACAATTCTGATGTTCGATAACGATGCGGATAATTAGGCGTTCGTAAAATAACTGCCACCCATGGTGGTTCACCTTTCTTTTAATAGCTCATGAATACAACTTTTCAAAATTATGCTCTGAATAGTTACAAAGAAAGTACGTACTTAAAATGTCCAACTCGTCAGCCATGATGATTTTCTGATATACTAGAAGGCTTCATCTCCTGCTCGCTCCTCCACTCACGAACCCCCGTGATTCCTTATCGTTCGCCATTGTTATTTTATTAAAAGTCTTCTTTTCTACAAAAACGACGAACATTTTTTTAAATATATTAATCAAAACGAAACCAAGATTACCTTGATTTCAAAAAAAATTAACTGCATTTGGAAGAAAAAAAAGATTGACTTAGGAATACAGATCGTGAAACCAAGTACAATAGATCTTCATAATAGCTCAAATAAGTAACAGTTTTCATCTTTCATTAATTAAGTTTTTATAATTTTAAAAACTTCAGCATAAATATTAGTACAAGTACAATAGATCTTCATAATAGCTCAAATAAGTAACAGTTTTCATCTTTCATTAATTAAGTTTTTATAATTTTAAAAACTTCAGCATAAATATTAGTACAAGTACAATAGATCTTCATAATAGCTCAAATAAGTAACAGTTTTCATCTTTCATTAATTAAGTTTTTATAATTTTAAAAACTTCAGCATAAATATTAGTACAAGTACAATAGATCTTCATAATAGCTCAAATAAGTAACAGTTTTCATCTTTCATTAATTAAGTTTTTATAATTTTAAAAACTTCAGCATAAATTTTAAGACTTATATCTGCCAACATCTTTCTCTTTGCTTTTTTTTTTTTTTTTAATATATATATATATTTATATCCGTCGTTGAACAGCCGATTCAATTTTGGGTTTACGACTACTAACGTTCAACTCCGTAGCCTTGTAATTTTGAACCAATCCAGAAGACAAGGAAACTCCTGGACCAGTACCCCCAGAGGTATTCATTTGTTACTGGAACATGGTGGACATTGAGACTCGACAGATTTAACGTGCATCAGTCACCATTTAATACACGGGGAGTCTTCAGCTGGCGGGGATCGAACCCACGAACTCTTGGACATGGGCTTATATTTGGACATGGGCATTTATAACTTTAAGTCGAGCGCGAGCTTATAAAATATAGATCTCGAAAATGACAAATATATTGCCTTACAGAGTTGGATAAATAGCCATAATTTAACGCCATTAAATCCAGTTTAAGATAATGGTGCATTAAAATTTTCAGCATAAGAAAATAACATAATGAAAATTTTTTCAGCATAAGTGATCAAAAATATGACTATAAATTCCAATAAAAATATAATGATCATTAGAAAAACGCCGATTACAGAAAATGAAAAAAGTTTGAAAGCATGAAAACATAGTGAAGTAAAAAAAAAAATTCTAACATTAATAATACAAAAGATAGGGATAATGAATGAAAAACTCCACAGTAAGATAATAAGGCATAAAAAAATATATATTATAAACTAATGTTAAATAAAAAAATTCCAGAATAAGATAATGAAATATATATGTTTCGGTTATAAAATATCATGACTTTGCTAGTATTTTAAATAAACATTCACACAAATTCAAATTTTGCGTATTTTTTTAAAATTCAATTTTAATTCAAGATATTGTATAAAGAGGTTTAAATTGCATTGAAAAAAATTATACCTCACTTTGAACATTTTTATGATATAGATTAATAATGGTTTAGATTAAATTTAGCAAGATTAAGTTCAGGTGAATTTCAGTGAGTTCTCAAATCAGGTTGCAAGTTAATAGAAGTAGTGAAATATTGAATTTTTGAATTTTTTTAATTTTCTTGTTTTATTTTTGTTAATTAACAAACTCTTGATGACACAATCTTTTAAAAACGATTAAAAATAAAACGTTGCTTCAATAGACTATAAGAAATAGCGCGTGATAACTTTCAGAACTTCTGTTTTTTATTTTCTTAAAAATATAAAGCAATCGAATAATGCAGTTAGTCATTTTGGATTGGTAACCTAATACGGTACATTTGTCTGTTTTTATATTTTTTGTAAAAAAATTTGCTGAATGAAAACTGATGAAAACCAATTTAGATGCATCTCGTAACGCAAAAATCAAGATATGCATTAAAAATTTAAAACAGGAAAAATGTATATTAAACTGCCTTTAAAAAAAAGCCTATTTCAAATTTGTATTATAATGATTTTATTCGAAAAATCAATATAAAATCTATAAAAACCGCACGCTATATTTCTCAAAATCTAATTAAAACGATGACCTCGTTTTTTACTGCCGTGCAATTAGACAAAGTATGTAAGTGATTTAGTTGCACTAACGTTTGCATTGCACGGCAGTTAACATGCATTGAATTAATGATGCTGACGAATTTAATAAATATCCAACATTAGTTTATTTGCGAAAACTAATGTGATTGTGTGAACTTTGTGAAGATGGTTAAAAGTAGATTTAGAATTTTAAGCCCCCGTTTTGGAAGAACGGTTTGGTAGAAAGATTCCTCTTAATCTTTAGCCATCAATTCTTCTTTTTACGAAATTAAAGCAGAACACACACAAAAAAAAGAAAGAAAAAAAAAGAAACAAACAAAACACCTATTTTTCATGTAATTATTTTTCGCACCCTGAGTAATTAAAAAAAAATAACATACAGGTGCAATTGTGAAAAACGCGAAACAAATAATAAGAACAATCCTCTTTTCCCACATAATTTCCTCACTCATTACCAAGTGCTTCAGCAATAACCCCACCAACAGGTTAAGATAATAAACAAGACATTCTAATAACACAGGGGAAAGAGTGAATTCCTCCCCTCTGTGCGAATCGCGTCTAAAGATGGAACATTATGCAGGTTTGATCGCCAATTCGCTTTATTAAGAGTCGCCTCATGTTTCGCTTAAGGACAGTTATTAGCGACTATCGGGTACAGTCTTATGCGATCAAAATATTAATTATAGGTGGGATTGATTTTTTCTTCTTCTTCTCTCTTACACCAAACGACAATCTGGGATGAACAAGGCCTGGGGTGAGGTAGTGAAGGCGGAGTAGGTGATGTGCTGTAAGGTCGGGTTGGGGCTCTTTCTAAACAGGGGTTACGGTATCGTTGATTTTAATTATTTCCAGATACAAATATAAAATTTTGAGTTTCATCATATTCTTAATCATCGAAACATTTAGTTAAACTATCCTTAAATATTTAATTTTTCGTTTTTTTCCAATGGATGGCAATTCTCTAAAGCCTGACTTCCATCGAAATGTGGCAAAACTGATTTCCTGCTATGCAGATGAAATATATTACGAGCTTGGACCTAATACAGAGTGCAGAGGAAAATGACAACTGGCTGCGCCAGAAAATATAGACAATTTATCGAGAGTCATGTAAGTTAATTTTGGTCTAATGAAGTCATATAAGTTGGAGTGTTAATTTTGACTTGACTTGAGTTTTTTTTCTATGGGAGGATTAATTTTTGGCTTCAACTTGAAAACTGTTGGGGACCGAAAAATAGTATGGATTAATCTTTTCTTTCAATGAATAGAAAGTCTCGCAAGCTCGAATTTCATTTGAAATCAGGCAAAAATGTTTTTCTGCAATACAAATAGAGTTAATTTGGAATAAAATAAAGGTTCTTCGATTTCTAAATTTGTGTTGGACACAGTACATAGGGTGTTGTACTGTGTAACACAGTACATAGTTTGAGTTTGCCACTGTTGAGGATCAAGAAGTACTGGATCGAATTTGCTGCTGTAATAGACTGAAAAAAAGTACATTAAATTTTACATTGAAGTGTGGAGAGGATCCAGAAATAGTGGCTGGAATTTATCTTTTTGTTGGCGATGGACGGAAAATAAAATCTCAAATCTGCCAACTTGGTGAGTCGAACCTAGAAAAGCAGTCTTGAACTTACAGTTATGGTAGACCTGACAAATTATTCGAAATTTATGTTATTTGGGATGTTAATAAGCTAATAATACCTAATCCAGACGTCATTAAGTTCTTAACTTACTTCTCTGTAGGATGTAGAATCAGAATAAAGGTAATCAGTAATATCAGCATTAAGGTCATGTGCTGATATGAAACTAGGTTCTCAGAATTTAGGATTGCACCAGGGTTTTTACACATGGAAGTTATCATCCATCATTTTTTTTCTATTATGTAAGATTTTAAATTATTGAGAAAAAAAACTGTACGAACCTTCAAAAGTAGAAACGCTGTTTTTTCTTTTCTCTTTCTTAAATACAAACTAATAGACAACATTTATTGTAAATGGGGCAGGAAAAGAGCGCCTATATCGAGTTCAGTTAAAATCTGCAAGAACAATATCCACCAGGTAGAAATGTTAAACCGATTAAAATCAGGGAGCATTAATATAATCAAAAAAAACAATGAGCGATTTATAAATTCATAGATATTCGAACATTTTTTAGATTAAAAGAACCGCAATTAGTTCTTTATCCCCGATGCGGTTATGTCTCATGCCCAGCGACATCTGCCGATCTCGCGGTCATATGTCATTAGAATTGGCCATTACTACGATCTCCGGGGTTTATAATCATCGCATCATGGAATGGCGATTAATGAAACATGGCGTCCATTTTAACTTCTTTTTTTTTTCTGTCGAATACCTGAATTTTATAGAAGGTCTATTAAAAGTGGTGAGACCTGATGCAAAAAGAAGATACCCCGCGTTAGGGGTGGAGTTGGGAAAGTTATGACACATGGCTTGTTCTATAGAATCTTTATTTCAGCCAATTTTAATACTGGGGTTCAGAATAATTGTGGAACTTGGATTTTAAATACATGATTTAAATAGCGACATAGAGTTGTTATTTTTTTCCATCGGGGCATAAAATACAGATCAACAACAATTAGTTTTGTTTATTTTATGATTTGCGATGACCAGCAACCGTAGGGAAACACTTTCATGCAAATTAATGTGAAATGCATCGATTTTCTATAGCTTGTCAATAAACTACTTCTAGTGTTAAGTATTTTTACTTTTATTTCATAAATGGGGTTTTAAAATAAAAACTGTTATCAGTTTTTAAGTTTCAAAAATTAAAAAAAAATATAAATAAGACAAGTCTTTGATTGCAATATATATATATATATATATATATATATATATATATATATATATATATATATATATATATATATATATATATATATATATATATATATATATATATATATATATATTAAGATGACTCAGTCAGTTCTGATATAAACCAATGAATTATTGAAAATACTTTTCTTCATATCGAGAACGTCCCATTACTTACTTGTCCACTGGATAAACATCAATGATCAATCAATTATTGATGCAACCAATCGATACGTTTCTAATGGGATAGGAATGCGAGTCGTTAAATAGGAATAAAGCAAACGAAAATTTATAGTGGAAAACTGATGTAGTTCAGCCTCTGATTTGGACATCATTATTGAAGTCGAAAATCAATAATTAAAGTAAAAATGTTTGTACTAATTAAAATTAATGCACTATTAACTTACAAGATATTTTTTTTTTTGTGGAAAAAGAATGAAAAGTCATTTAAAGCTACTAAACTGGAAAACTATTTTTTTTTTTTTTTTTTTTTTTTTTTTTTTTTTTGGTCATTGTTATAATACTCAATATTGTTGCGAATCTATCTCGTGATAATCTAAAGACCATAAATAAAGGTGATGCTTAACTTTATCTTGTGAAATAGTAACTTCTAAGTGTTTCAGAGTTTATTGATGCGTTTTGAGTGTCCGGATGCAGTCCGTATTACATGGTCTGAAACATCTTTAACACGTAGATTGCCTGAGGAAGTTATTTTGACTGCTTTTAATTTCAATTAGAAAAACAATCATGTATATAATGTCACAATTACTTAGAATTTTGTACAACATATAATTGTTTTATTGTCAGTATTACTAATAACTTGTTATATAACAGTAAATAATGCAAAAAAAAAAAAAAAAAATTTAAAAATTAATTTTAAACAAATTTCTTTACACATTATTTATTCTTTTACAATTCAGTCATTTTGACTGCTTTTGGGCAATATAGGTATATACTAAGTTTCAGTCTTTCTAGTGTTAAAAACATTCCTTTTTAAAAGTCAAAAATTTTTTTTACAGGAAAATAATTTCTTATTTCAAAAATGTAACCTATTGATACCTACTTTTCAGTTCAAGTATAATAAATATTTGGTCAAAAATATTAAATTATAAGAGTAATTACAATAATAAAAGTATAAATATACGAGTAAATTCGGAACAAAAAATCAAAATTTCAAATCGGATTGACAAATTCGATTGTATTTTATACTGGTTTAGCTTGTTTTGAATAAGAAGAATTTTAAAAATATTCATTGGATTTAATTGCTCTTTTACCACCGGCCGAAGAACAATTAATTCCAACAAAAGGTGATTAAATAATTGTCTGCCAGTCGCCAACGGATCGCCACTATTTTCGTCCAAAAGGCACTTCATGTGCATTCTATTATATTTTTTTAAATAAATATAGAATTATTAAGAATATATCATAATATTCTGAAAATAGTTTTATTTCACGCTTGTTTCTTAAAATCTTTCTTCATTTTAGGAAAGAACCTCGCAACGTTTACCATATTTTGAGAAATGCTTCAAATTAAATACCTTACATTATTAATAATACCAACAGTTTTTTTAATCATTTAAAATTTTCAATTTCTTAAAAAATGCTATTGTTAAAAATGCTACACTGGTTAATGGCCAGTAGTAACATGTTGACAGTAACATTTTACGTTTACTAACATGTTAACTGTTACTTAAAGCAAACTTTTTATAATTTTGTCCAATATCTCCAGCATAAAAATATGATTACAGACAAAAAGTTAAACCAACTAAAAATGTATGTGAAAAATATGTATCAATATGATGCTTGAAAAAATTATGATCAGAAAAAAATGAAATAAATTTGAAATTAGACTAAATTATCAAATTTTGTGAATGACAAGTTTCACTTTGTTCTGGAGTTATATATTGAACAATTCGTCAATACGTCAATAACATCAAAATTCGTAGCAATATGACTTCTTTTTAATTATTTTTTCTTCTTCTTTAAAATGGCTCTCTTATAAGAATGAAATAAATCTTGTAAAGAGCTCTCTGACTTGATGTTTATTTATAACGATTGTACCATTCACTCATCTGCAAATTTACACTATATTTTAAAGTGGTTAAGTCATTATTGAATTAGTTGAAAACAGAATTGGTACACTAAATCAATTCTGCTTTGCATTACTTTGCATTAGTTGACACAAAAGATACTAGGTAAATGTTCTCTTTACTCTTTGTTAATAATTAATAGTTAATAATTAATTGTTAATAATTGTTATAATTATTATTTTGTTAATTTGTTAATAATAAGAAGAAAATGATTGTAGACTTCATAAATTGTAACCATATATATAGTCAAATAAATTAAAACAAGAATTACAATTAGTAAGCTAACTTTTAGTTAATGCAATTAGCGTTTAATAAAGATACAATTAAATTTCGAAGACCTATGTTTGTTTGAGGTAATTCAAAACAACACACTTTCTTATAGTCATTTCTCTTTCCAGGCATAGGTAAAACAAGTTCTTTAAAGATAGTGTCTTTTATCTGTCGAATATTTGAGAGACGCTAATTAAAAATATAAAAAATAACGGATGTGATATTGTCTAGTGAAAGATGCTAAAATATTTGCGATTTCACAGGTTACCAACAGTTGATCTTTTTTAAGTGACTAAAGTGGAGAAAAAATAATATGAACTAATTTCGTAAATTTACTATCAGAGCACATAATTTTGAAAGATGGAAAGAAAAAAAAATATCGATAAGATCTTCTTTTGTTCTACCAGAAATATACACTTTTCCAAAACAAACACCCTCAACGCCAGATGATATCTTTCTCTGAATCTATAAGGAAGGGTTATAATCTCGACTCCAGTGTATTTTCTTGCCATCAGGAACATCATTGGACCCATAAAAAAAGAGTTCCGAGCTCATTTATTACTCTTACCATTGTTACAGAAGTGGCTTGTAGTAATCTGTAAACGTGCTTCTGTATCTTTCACATGTCCATAAGAATTGAGTGGAAAGAAAAAATAAATAATAATTTCTTATTTTTTCTCCGTCAAATGACTAAAGGGTAGGGAGAGATGGCTTTTGCCTCTCAGGCAACTATTTCGATAAGAAAAAGGTCAACAACTATGGCTAAATATGTTTCTCTGATGACTATCTGATGAAGATCACATTGGCATTGTCACGCAATGCCCGGGGATGGCTGGGGAGGTCTGACAGTCATCTTTGTGACGGTAAAGCAATGGATGCAAGCTTCTTTCTTTGATTTTAGTGACAGTAAATAGAAACATACATTGTAAGAAATTTCAGTGGATCTTAACACCAAAAAATGGTGGCAACTAATCAATGGCGTATTTAGACTTAGGTGCCCCACCTTTAAGGAATATCTTAGACTTGAAACAATGCTTTTTAAATTATAATATGAAACAAGAACACTATTAGAGACATTCGGGATTGTCGAGATGTCAAAATTGTTGGGATTTTTAAGACTTTGGAAGTTCTTAGTGATGACCACCGAAAAAATCGATCAAAAGACTACCTTCATTGATTTAGATTTCATGTGTTCAAAAACTTAAATGAGCAATTCGAGTTTTCTGATTTTTGTTATTAGTATTAATATTTTTCAAGAGAAATATTAATTGTTATTTTTTTTCTGGTTCGGGTTCTACCGTGGGTACCCCTACATGCGTATTATTTCTGGATCATGCACCCTAAAATCCCGTGCATCCCCCCCCCGTACCTCGGGGGTGTTATTTACGCCGCTGCAACTAATTTACATCAAAAGGGATGCAGCGAAACACCTGAAATAATTCTTTGATGTCGACAAGGAGATAAAAATATAATGAATATAACTGGAGATATTAATCAAGGAGATATAGCTGTAATATAATGACATTTCTTTTCACAATAATAAAGCAAAGCCTACAGTATTTAAACGATTCATTTGGTAATCCATTCATGTAGAAACGGTTTACCGGAAATTCTGGTTTTCAAAATTATAGTTTTTATTACCGCAACAAGCAGCAAAAAATGCCAAAATCAATACTAAATTTAACCGAATAAATGGTTTTTATGGATTATGGTTACATCATGATGCTCTAAGGCATCATGATAAAATTGCCACATTTTACAACTTTTATCAAATTTTTTCCCATAATATAAAACGATATTTTATTCTTAATTTATCAAAGACCCTTTAGCAAAGTGCTTCAGTAAAAAATTATTAAGCTTTTTGATGTTCCACACAGCGGGAAACACGGAAAATTTACCATGTTTTGGTAGTTTTGTTTATACTTTTTTTTCTCAGTGTGGTGTTGTAAAACACCAGAGGATTGTTCTATTTCACCTAATTTGGTAAGTAATTGCCCCCATTTTGGTTGTACAGTAACTATGAAATTTACACTAAAAATAAGATATGACGCACATAAGGGTCTGTAAAATTATTTTCACGATAAAAGTAAGAACAATTTATTGAAAATGCATAATCACACCACTTCTTAAAATAAAATTTAGAGCATACATATGCATAGCGCAGAGAGAATGTTGAGACGACTTTGAATTAGGGTTAACAGAACAGAAAAGGATGGAAATTAAACATTATAGAATTATTTTATCCAGTTCACAGAGACTTAAAAATTAAAATATAAATATCCTTATCAACCACAACCTTGCATCCATTCTGTAACGGTGAATTTTTGTTTCTATATATAATAGAGCAGCGTGCAAAAAAACATCAAACTCATACCTCTATTCGATTATTTGCCTAGTAATTTCAATCTTCTTGTCAGGTTGATTTGACAAAAAATTTTTATAAAATGCATGCATGGTTTCAGTTTTAACCTCATAAGATTTACTTAAATCTGTTGTTAATCTGTTGTTAAATCTGTTTTCAAATGAATTCAAACATGAATAGATTACTTAATTTCTATTCATGTTTGAATTCATATTCTGTCTCTATTGAATAAAAAATTAATTTTATTTAAATAAATATTGCATATATGCATCCTAAATTTATGATTCTTGCTTCATATTGCATCGTAAAACTATCTTTACTCATTTGGTATGTGTATCATATCTTACTGTAATTATAAAATTTAGTGTTGATGAATAACAAACATGGGGTCAGCTACTTTACACCAAGAGATTCAAAAAAATATTCTATGTTCTAGAATATTGCGCCAAGAACTTTTCTTGATTTCAGTGTAGTGGAACACTTAGTGAAATACCACATTCGTGGAAAGTAGTTGCCGCCATTTTCTGTGTTCATATACACGAAATTTAATTTACAGTGTACTAGTTTTGCATGAAAACTTTTTAATTTTTTTCTCTATATTGCAGTTAATTTGCACCATTGTATACATACTTTAAATACTGCTGCTTACCATGATAAATCAAAAAAGAAAGAACGAAATCCCGGTAAGGGTGAATGGTGCATCTCAAAGACATTATCAGATCTTCATCAGGTTGGTTCTAGCACGCAATGCCCGGGACAAAAGGAGACGAACAAAATTCGTTTTCAGCAAGATAACAAAGGTTGAGAGAGGTTAATCTTTTTCATAATGAAAGGAGAGAGGCTGCTTTTAATATAAGATAATTATTAATTTGAATTGCGTGTGTGCATATTTTATTTTTGAATTTTTATGAAAAGCATATATTGCATTCGAAAATACTTCTAATGTATTTTTGGCACAGGAGTAAAAATGCCATAAGAAGGAAAATAACTCGATACATCAACTAATATTTAACTAAAATGAGAAAGAAAAATTCAAATTCAAATTAAAATTTCTGAAAAATAAATTTAATTTTTTTATTTAATATAAGATTTAATAAATAAAATAGTGTTTAGAAAATTGTAGATGATTAAAGGAACAGTACAAAACGTATTATTTCGTTGATTAATTACAGTCCCTGGCCAATTATTAGACGCACTATAAGATTCTAGGTGAAATCTTAATTATCAAGTGATACTATGCAGCTTTATTGTTTTTACGCGGCTAAAACTGGTTTACACTTGTTTACGTTCGTGTATCAGTTGGTTAACATTGCAATGCAGTACGTTAAAAATAAATAAAAATAGAAAGTATATAAAAATTCCCCTGAATAAAAACCCATTACATGCATGTTTAAATACAAAAGTATTGCACATAAACTCGTGCAAATCATGCAATTATTAAAACACTACAGTGCATCTAATAATGTGGTCCAATTATTATAATATACTAATATAACACTTGATATAATAAATATTCTATATTTATATAACATATCGTCTCCAATCGTGGAATCGTGGAATTTTATCCAATCGTGGAATTTATATTATATATCAGGGGTGGCCAAGCTCCTTGATAGTCGAGCCATTTTTCAAAATTTGAAATTTGTCGCGAGCCGCAATTAAATACGTATTTAAAAGGTAGGCAAAAAAGGTATGAATTTTATTTTTTTTACAGAAATTATATTTATTGAAAACATATTAAAAAAGTACAAAATATGTGTACTGAATTTCAAAATATATTAAAAATTAAACACATTTATTTTACTTCTCTTGATAATTCTTTAAAACTTGGTGAATAATTGGTGACAGCACTTCTCGTTAATTCTTTGAGATGCTGGTTAGTTAATACTGATCGGTGTTTGGATCTCACAAATTTTAAAGTGGAATAAAATGATTCACATAAGTACGTTGTTCCGAATATTGAAATAATTCGACAAGCAACTTATTTTAATTCAGGATACTTCGATTCTGGTACCAATTTCCAAAATTCAGTAATCGACGTCGACTTATATTTTAATTGTAGAGCTTGATCTTCTTGCATCTCTATTAGTTCTAATTCTCCAGATGCTTTTTAGATAATAATTATATTGGAAATGGAAAACTCATCTTGAATTATGTTAATTTAAAATAAATTCAGAAAAAATCAAGAAACGATTTAAAATATTTCAAGTCTTGAAATCTATTTTGGAATCCGTCAATAATCCTTCTAGCTTTTTTATATACTCGTTGAGTTTTTCTTGTTTAATATTGGAACAAATTCTTATAATTCGAGGAAAATGACAAAATGTTCTTTTGAGAAAGTTGTAATTTAGTTTGAAAACTAAATATACACTGTGAGAGGTCAGATATTATTTTATCTTTCCCTTGCAATTGTAAATACAGTGTTAGCAAATGTTCCATGACATCAGTTAAAAACATTAAGTTTTGTAACCACTCGTCATCGTCTAATTCTGAATAGGTAATTTCCTTTTATTTTAGAAATGCTGTTATCGGATCAAACAAATCTACAAAACAATTTAATACTTTGTAGCTAGATAACCATCTAGCAATGAAAAAGATATCAATGTCATTTGGAAGTTCTTCGTCCTTTAATTCTTCAAGGAAATTTTTGAATTGTCGATGATTTTTTGCATTGGTGCGAAAGTAATTTACAATGTGTAAATCTGTTTTCATAACATCAGGATATTTTAAATATTTTGTAACGAGTTGTTCTCGGTGAATTATGCAGTGAATCGGTATGAATTGTGGAATTTGAGAATCATCTCTTAAAATCCCAATAAGACAGATTTTTTTTACCCATCATTCCCGGAGCTCCATCAGTTGCAATGCTTACAAGTTTATTAAGAAGCACATCAAAAGTTTTCATTATGAAATCTAATGCATTTTTAATATCGACACCGCGGGTTGACTCTTAAAGTGCTACTAAATCTAATAATTCTTCTTTAACAACGAAGTCAGGTGAAACAAGACGTATAAAAACTGCCAATTGCGGAAGGTCTGTGATATCTGTCGATTCGTCAAGGAACGTTAATAATTTTGTTAAAATATAATAGCGCAAAAATGAAAAGGGAACTCGGATAAATTTATTGAGAGCCACAAATAATCCTTCAAAGAGCCGCATGTGGCTCGCGAGCCGCAGGTTGGCCACCCCTGTTATATATTGTCTAATTTAACCGATTGATACATGAACGTAAACAAGTGCAAACTGGTTTCAGTCGCGTAAAAACAATAAAGCTGTGCAGTATTACCTGATAATTAAGATTTTACATACGCTCGCATAGTGCGTCTAATAATTTGTCCAGGGGACTGCATGAATGATTTCAGATAAATGTATCATAAACCTATTTCTACACAACTGAAATGTTAAACAAAAAAATTATGTTTATATGAATCAAATAGAATAATTTTTAAAATGTTCTATATTACATACATAGACCACAGTGTGAATTATTCAGAACCAGTGTTACATTACTCTGAGTCATTCATTGCATAAGATAATTAATTAGAAACGAATTTACATCTAACCGAAATGTTAAGTACAAAAATAAAGACAGTATGAAAAAAAAATTTATAACAACTCAAAAACATGAGGAAAAAAAGATACCTAAAAAACAAAACAGATACTCAGTATTTTATACTTATCATCATCAGGATCAATGCAAAATGTATGGCTTCGATTTATTAACTAAAACTGCCTACTAGCAAAAAAAGCAGAAATGTATTCACATTTAATTGAAACATTAAACTCAAAAATGGAAAAAATCTGATTTTCTGTATTAAATACATAAAAGTACAAACTCAAAAGTGAATCTATTTATTTCATTAACTATAAGTGCTTCAAACCAACGATATCGAAACAAAGATATTGAAAACATATTTATATCTTATTGAATTGTTTAACGCAAAAATAGAGACATCATTAAAATAAAACAATTACTGTTTGAGATATGACATTTATTACTTAGAATAGCGAAGCCCGAAAATCGGAGTAGTTTAGGGTAAGTGAAAAACGTATAGAGCAGATACAATAATTACAGCTGCTTCCGAAAAAAGATATCAAAATGTGTTTATATCTAACTGAAATGTTAAACAAAATAATAAAAAGAACGTAAAAAACATATTGCTTTTTAAAACTTCTGCCACATATACAGGAAAAAGATCTAAATCACAGATCCTTAAGAATCAATGATGCAAGTACACTGAGAAAAAAAGTGAGGCCAAAACTTCTAGAATATGGTAAAATTTACCACACTGTTATAAAATTTCTGGAAAAAAATGGCTAAATAACAATTTATTTAATTGTAATTTTACTATATTTAAACAAAACAGTCAAATAACCATAAAGGAGGTGGTAATAAAACTATAAACAGTCAGAAAAGTCGCTTATTACCAATTTTTACCTAAAACAGTTAAATAACAGAATTTTTTTGCTCCAATTAAGCCCACCTAATAAAGCAAGTCCCTAGCAAGTCCTACCTAGTCCCTTGCAACTACGTACATATTATAGCCAAGATGGCTAATATGTCAAACTCATGACCAGCAGAATGGGGGTTCGAGTTCCAGCGTTGTGGCCTCCATTCCCTATAACACATGAAAGGTTTCCGGTGCCCTGCCCTCTCCAATGCCTATTACCAAAAGAGAAGCCTAGCTCCTATGTTCATTTAAATAACTTTTTTTCGGTTTTGAAACCATGGTAGTAGTAAATGGTTAAAAGACCGAATAGTTTTGTATTCACGATTTTATACCATACTAGTTGTAAACGAATTCAAAACCGTATAGGTGAAAAATATTCTTTACCGTAAAATTTACGGTTAATGAGGTGGGCAGACTGCTACCGATTATTTCAAAATAATTTTAGAAGGAAAATTCTAACTGTGCGTAATTCTGGCTCTATGGGAACACCAAAAAACATGGAAACTTTTACCGAAACGCTTTGGTAATTTTTTTTTTTCATCCAAAGCCCACCTGATTGACACCCGTCATTCAGGTCTCAGTAGGGCAGGTTTGTTGGCCACTTTTTCAGGGGCACCATAGTAGAACGTTGCTCCCACAGTAAGGACGGATAATACCGAGAATGTAAGGACATCCATTCCGTGTCCGGTATTTGAACCAAGGACCTTTTGCAAGGTTAGCTTCCTGACCGCTACACAGCCCGGTCGGCCCTTTTGTTAGTTAAACAATAAAATAAGGTTTTATAATGTGTGATAAAATTTGATAAACGTGGTAAAATTTAATTGTTTTATCATGTTATATTTAAAGAAAAGCTATCATATTTATCAAATTTCTTTTTAAACCTTATCATCTCGTATCAGTTTCGCAGTCTGGGAACACGAAAGTGCTCGGTAATTTTTACCGAAGTGCTTTGGTAATGATTCTGGAAAAATTGACCATAAAATATGGTGTCTTATGAGAAATACAAGTGACATAAATTTTATTCAATTAATAATAGGTCTTCGAATTTTGTTTATCTATTGAATATGTTTCTTTTTTTAAAATATTGATGTTTTAAATAAGCGTAGAATCACTTAAAAACATTATAAAAAGCAAGATTTTTACAATAAAGCAATTTTGCAAAACATAATTCTTATGAAGAGTAATTTAGTGCAAAATTTGAAATTATTAATAAAATCACAGCGCTTAAGCCTATAATTGAATCCAATTAAAATAATGGAATGAATTCCAAAAATAATGTTAAGATGATAGCTATAACTGAGAAAAAGCATCAATAATTTAATTTCTCAATTCAATGCAACCTCAAATCGTGATCAATTCATAGCCTAAATTATTTATTCAATGCAGACCTGAAGTTATAAATTAATATTTTTATATTTTCGGTTTTAACTAGGCATAGAAAGAGCCAGCAAAAGAAACATTAAAAAATAAAAACAAACGATAGAATTATCCATTTGGGGGAGGCTGGGCCCACAGAGGGGAGGGTGCTGGCCTAATGTTGGTCCATTTTCGGGTCTATCATTTACTACTGCACATCTCTCTTCAGGGTCCATGCTTTACCCATTAGTCGGGCCCCGACCCCCATAACCTCGGCCGTGCTACTGAGATGAGGTTTCTGACTCCACCCACCCCTTTGCTCAAAGATGAATTTTGGGGATCGCCTAAAAATTAAAAAGTAAGCAGTTAAGTATAATTCGGTAATTTAACCCGTCGACTTGTTTAGCCAATTTAAAGGATTTAATTCTTTATATATATATATATATATATATATATAACAATATCAAAAATTTTTTTAATAATTTTAACTAATTCAACCATATGCACTTTTAAAATAATTTTTAAGAGTATAAGCTGAAACCATAATGAACTAAACCCTAACTTTTAAGACTTTCTTCATCAACGTGCAACCATTTTCTGAGAATAATTATAGAAAAGTATTTTTCCGCTAATTATCTTCCAATATTTAATTATTAAAAAGCTTCACAGAGATTGTTTAAAATTAAACCAAACAGCCAATTGCCGTTCAGGGAAATTAAGCATCCACAATAACCATGACAGTCCTGTAAATTGCATGGCAATATGGTTAGTTAACACAGCACATCGACCGCCATTACTTTCCTAACAGGTGGTATCCATCTATCTGCAACTAAATGGGATTCAAGCCATCACCGGGAATAGAACCCTGATTTACTGACATTTCAGTGGTTCAACCAATGTTCCATTGTGGTTCCCTTGATAAATGATAACTGCATAATATTTTGTTGGGTCGTTATTTAGAAAAAGAAAACAAAAATATAGTTTTTAAATATTTTTGCATTCAATTTAGATTTAGGTTGGTATATTACTGATATATTACTAACGGCGTAAATCAAACATAGGTGTAGGAAGATTATAGGTTGGATATTTATTGGAAGATCATAGTTGGATATTCAAGCTAACCATGTTAAATATGTAGAGCAAGTACAGCTTCATTCAATAAGTCCCATAAAAGCATAAATTTACCAAAATAACTCTAAAATATCTTTATCTTCTGAATTTTGTTCAAAATTACGATGAACGTTATTGCTTATAAATCACTACTAAGTTAGATTGCTAACTATTGTAAATAAAATCGAAATTAATCCCAAACAAACAGAAAATCATATAGAGTAAATGAAATATTCCGGATGTATTTGAAAAAGGGAAAAAACAGACGTTTCATATTTCTCTCGGAGATATTCACATTTGTCCTATATAGAAAGAAACAAAATAATTAGTGCATAACCCCTTTGCATTCACTGTAACTGCCAAAAGAATACGTTCCCTCCCTCACATCTCTTACCTGGAGCAACAGGTAAGTAAGGGGGGGGGGGATCCACGTGATAACAGTCTTGGAGAGGGTGGGAGGAAGAGCGGTGGATTTTACCAGAGGTAGAAAAATCTCCATCAATCAAGAAGTACAGCGAAATTGGCCGAAGTCTGTGATTACCGCTAAACATTGGCACTGGGTTGATAAGAGTGTAATGGCCATACCTATGAGACAACCCTCCAGTTTTTTTTTTTTTTTTTTTAGGGAAGGGGGATTGGTAGCTCTTTCGCCCTTTTTTCATTCCTCCCACCCTCATACACTTTTGTTCTTCGGTATGTTCTTTCATTGATGATGCCCAGTCATTAACTCTCCAATGGTCTCCGCACTTCACTAGTTGTGGTTGCGACATAACTGGCTTGGCATCACTTTTTTGGCGACAATTTCATTTTCGTGGATTTGAATTGAGCTCTATAAGTTTGCAACGAGGCCGAGTTAAAGGAGATAATTCAGATGCTTAATATTGAATTTTTAATAGTTGCTTCGCAAAATGCTCTAACTAGAAAAAAATAATAAATAGGGAATTGATTGTAAATTTTTGGGAGCTACAGCTTTGCGAAACATGCTACACATTAGCTTAGCCACCGCCGTATCGAGGCAGTGAGTAGTCATTGTGAAGCAATGGGTTTCAATCCGCGATGGTGCCTTGAAGCCCCAGCCATATCCATGGGTACAAATTGATTCGGAAGAAAAGGTGGTCAGTGCGCAATGTTGATCCCAACCCCCTAGTTAACAACAAGCTATTGCAGGAATGCATGAACTATTTAATTCCAGAATTTGATGCAATAAGACGAGTGGGATTAGCTGCTTACAGGAGTGTAAATTTAAAGTATGTAATTACGAAATAAATACATAGGCATATTTTATTTCTTTAATGGGTATTATCATTATTAGCGGAACCCTGATGGCTCAGTGGATGCAGCGTCTGTCTCTTAATGAGATGAACCGGGTTCGGTTCAAATCCCAACGATAGCTGGTCGATTACCGCACCCAGCTCGCACCGATCACAGTGTGGAGGTAAAAGTATACAGTAAACGCTCGACTGGTGCATTAATTTTTACAGTATAAGAAATTCAGGATAAAATTACTCTAAACAGTAAGTATGTAATTACGAAATAAATACATAGGCATATTTTATTTCTTTAATGGGTATTATCATTATTAGCGGAACCCTGATGGCTCAGTGGATGCAGCGTCTGTCTCTTAATGAGATGAACCGGGTTCGGTTCAAATCCCAACGATAGCTGGTCGATTACCGCACCCAGCTCGCACCGATCACAGTGTGGAGGTAAAAGTATACAGTAAACGCTCGACTGGTGCATTAATTTTTACAGTATAAGAAATTCAGGATAAAATTACTCTAAACAGTACCGGCACTCAGGGAGCTGGTATACTTAACTCTAAAATTCATTTTTACTGGAACATGTTATAGAAAAAAAACCTGATATACCGTAAATTTTACAGTAATATTTACCATAAAGTCACAGAATCACTCAAATTTTATAAATTCTGTAAAAATTCAGGTAAAATATTTTACTGTAAAAATAGATTTTACAGAGGATGCATCCAAAGTGCCGGCATTTTATACCGTAATTTGATTCGGAATTTTTTTTATGTATATATGTAGTCGTTAATGTGTATAATCTAATGAAGGGCTTTATGTATACATAAATGTGGGTAATAATAAAGGTTAGCATGGAGTTCAGAAGAGAGGCCAACAGTGGAGAAATATTTTTCTTGTGGGTAATGTATTCGTTCATTTGATCATTTCTAAACTAGTTTATTCGCAGTTTTAAACACAGAGTTTATAAAATTGATTCGTTATAAGCAGGAAATTTAAGTTTATGGAGAATTCTTCACGGTAAGTTAACTTCCACCCACCACCCCACCAAAAAAATGGTCTTAATGAAAATACTTTTGGATAGTAAGCTAAATGAATTTCCTTCTGTAAATCAATCTCATTAACAATGGATTCTAACGTAAGATTACTAGAAAAAAATTATCCCTGTAAAGGTTAAGGCGATAAGACTTGATATTTAGTCATTGATTGATTGAAATCTGACATAAAATTATCAAATAAGATATTGATAGACAACAACAGACTTTTGTTTCATTATT
Organism: Parasteatoda lunata; assembly: GCA_949128135.1. Taxonomy (NCBI): domain Eukaryota; kingdom Metazoa; phylum Arthropoda; class Arachnida; order Araneae; family Theridiidae; genus Parasteatoda; species Parasteatoda lunata. The sequence goes on from OX421975.1 coordinate 89,132,642, forward strand.
AGGGTAAACAATTTAGTCAATTTTGAGAGCAATAATTTATTTATTTTTTTTTTAAAGAGAGAGACAGAGACTATTTATTGAGGAAATCTCCGAATTTTTTATCAATGTCCTAGAAACCGTTTAGAGCCCTAGGATAGGAAGAGTGGTAAAAGGCCCGGGTAAAAAAAAAAAAAAGTTAATAATAGATGTTATAGGGCTTTTTTGGGGCGTGTCATGAGAAAGAATTTAAATTTTCCTTCCCAAAGAAGGGGGATGACTGAATTATGACTGTAGTAGGAGTGTTTATTTTTATTTATTTTTCTTCTGAAAAGACCTTGTGATACACCTCCTAATTGGCAGAGGAGGGGTGAGCGGCGAAAAGGGGGTTGAAGGACAAAATATTTTTTTACCTGCTGTCGTAATCCTAAGTGGACCATGATACGACAGTTTAAATGATGTCTTTCTTTTTTATTTATTTGTTAATTAAGAAAATTAATTATAATATATGACAGTTCTTGACAATAAATAATAAAGATAATTCTAGATTAAATGAATGTGGGAAAATGTTACACTTTTGAGAATGAACTACTTAATAACATAAGGGAAAAAAAGAAGCAAAACCTTTATTTTTTTACTATTCATTTGGTAAAAAAAAAAAAAAAATGAAATTGATGAAAGAAAAAATCGCCTTTGTTCCACTTAGAATGAATGGACAAATTCGTTTGTTGAATTTACAAATCAGTTGAATTTACTAATTTCAAGTGATTGGCAAATTGTTATTGATGATTAAAAGGCAGGTATATATAGGCAAATTCAATAAGTGCTGTTATATCATTATGAATCTTCATAATTTTTCATTTTTTCAATTAAAACTTTACGAACTATTATATATTTTTTTTGCGAATTCCTACTCACTGTTAAATTGCTATTGGTGGTTAAAAGTCTGAGCAATTTCAATATCCTTGTGAATCTTTATCATCTTTTTTCCGATCAAATAAAACTTTAAAAATTATAATATATTTTTTGCGAATTCTAACTGATTGGCAAAATGATCTTGATGATTAAAAGAATGAGACGTAAATATTACAACTTGACAAATTCAATAATCGTTGTTTAATGATTATGAATCTTCATAATCACTCATTGAATCAATAATACTTTTAGAAATTATGCCTTCAAGCTATATATAACAAGCAGCTGGAAAGGTAATTTTAAGCAGGTAAAAAACATTTCATATCTATTTTTCCCCCCTTTGCTAAGAGATCCTCGCAGACGTAGAAATCAAAATTGGAATTGATAAAATCGGCGTTAAGGCTTATTCATCGAAATTTAATTTCCCTTGACACACCAATGAGTGTAGAATTGCAATTTGGAAATCCCTACCAACATCCAAATTTCAATTTTCCGAAACCTATTTCTTATCCATCATTTCATCGATTGGGTTATTTACCTTTCGGATTTCTATTCTTTTTCTCTAGTTTTTAATCTTCACTTTTGGCAAGGTAAGAGAAATAATTGGTTTTTCAAAACGATTGCGATCGTAAAAGAAATGAATTATCGATTATGAAATGATTGATGGTCTTTTGTCAGTAAGTCTACTCCGTTTCCTCTATCGTAAACCAAAGGAGAAAAGATTGTTTATTTTAAAAAGGTTTAGTTTTTGGAAACTCTAACTTTTAACAGACAGTTTTTAAAATATTGCTTATTAACAGTTAAATAATTCCTCTCAAATTTTACATGAAATGAAAAATTTTTTTTGAGAAAGGCATTTAGTTATGTTTTCCTTATATGCAATTTGCTTAATTGACCATTTTAATTTTTGTTTGAGATTAAGATTTTTCCCACTTTCTACAGGCGTTTGACAAAAATATGGTTTGGTTTTTCAAAACGATTGCAATCGTAAAAAAAAAAAAAAAAAAAAAAAAAATGAATTATCGATTATGAAATGATTGATGGTCTTTTGTCAGTAAGTCTACTCCGTTTCCTCTATCGTAAACCAAAGGAGAAAAGATTGTTTATTTTAAAAAGGTTTAGTTTTTGGAAACTCTAACTTTTAACAGACAGTTTTTAAAATATTGCTTATTAACAGTTAAATAATTTCTCTCAAATTTTACATGAAATGAAAATTTTTTTTGAGAAAGGCATTTAGTTATGTTTTCCTTATATGCAATTTGCTTAATTGACCATTTTAATTTTTGTTTGAGATTAAGATTTTTCCCACTTTCTACAGGCGTTTGACAAAAATATGGTTTGGTTTTTCAAAACGATTGCAATCGTAAAAAAAAAAAAAAAAAAAAAAAAAATGAATTATCGATTATGAAATGATTGATGGTCTTTTGTCAGTAAGTCTACTCCGTTTCCTCTATCGTAAACCAAAGGAGAAAAGATTGTTTATTTTAAAAAGGTTTAGTTTTTGGAAACTCTAACTTTTAACAGACAGTTTTTAAAATATTGCTTATTAACAGTTAAATAATTTCTCTCAAATTTTACATGAAATGAAAAAATTTTTTGAGAAAGGCATTTAGTTATGTTTTCCTTATATGCAATTTGCTTAATTGACCATTTTAATTTTTGTTTGAGATTAAGATTTTTCCCACTTTCTACAGGCGTTTGACAAAAATATGGTTTGGTTTTTCAAAACGATTGCAATCGTAAAAAAAAAAAAAAAAAAAAAAAAAATTAATTATCGATTAT